>PVKZ01002109.1:0-264785 GCA_004027375.1 Macroglossus sobrinus
GCCGGCGAAATTCAGTCCCAAAACTGCATTCCCCTTCCTTCCGTCTGACCCGGCCTAGGGACTTCGAGAGGGGTTCAGGGAGCACTTTTCAGAGCAGGGGTCCTGCAGGAGAGACGCAGGGCGGCCCAAGCTAGGAGAACTCTTCCCGCACGGCGAGTCCGCGACCATAGAAAGGTGGCGGGCGGCTGAACTTGGGGGACGCGCCAAGAGGAGCTGGGCGATCCGGCGCACAAAGGGGGCTTTGGGGAGCACCGTGCCGGGGAAGGGTAGCGCAGAGCCCGGACCGCGGCCAAGCGGGGCGCGCGCGGGCCGGACTCACCTGTGAACCTGTCCTTTGTGTATCTGCGGTTACTCTCCATCCAGGGAAAGGTGAGGCCGGTGAGGTTGTTGACGCCTGGCACGGCAGGCACCGAGGGCACGGTGGGCAAGCCGGTAGCCAGCGGCTGGGGGTGAGCCACCGCTCCAGCTAGCGGCCTGTGCGCGGGCACCCGGATCACCCCCGCCGCGCTCAGCGCCCCTCCGCCGCCGCCGCCCGCGCCGCCGCCTCCTGGACTGGGGCCTCCTGCCAGGGCCATGTTCACGTTGTAGGAGCCAGTCAGCGGGCCCATGCTGCAGGGGCCGCCGCCGCCGCCGCCCGCCGGGCCACCAGGACCACCCGGGCCGCCAGCTCCATAGGCCCCTGCGCCCCCGGTCCCGGGCCCCGCTACCGGTCCCCCGCCGCCGTAAGCGTAGGCGCCTCCGACCAAACAGCCAAGGCCGTATTCTCCGTCCTGGAGGCGTGAGTTGGGCCCCATGCAGCCGCCTTGGTCTGGGCTGTTGAGGATCTGGTCGATGCCGAAGCTGATGGGCTCCGCGTGACCCGGGTGGAGATGGTGCGGACCCAGGTGCTCCATGCTGGCCCCCGGCCCCGGCCCCACGAGGGGGCCTGGGCGGCGGCGCTCGCTGTTCTTGGCTCTAGGGGCAGCGCACTGGGGCGCAAAGGCGGCAGCGGCTCCTGGCTGCACAGAGACTTGCAGGCGAAGTGCGCAGAAGGGCTAAAGTGTGTGTGGGGTGGGGGGTGGGGGGGATGGGACAGAGGGGGCGCCGTATTCTATCCCTCTCTGGCTGCTCCTTCCCTACTCCGGCTGCTCGCTCGCTGTTGACTCTGGGACATCAATCACCGGGAGAAAAAGCCCGGTGCGAGCTAGCCTCGCTGTTTCGGCCGGGTCTCTCCATTGGCTGTGCGCGGAGAGGAGCGGGGTGAATGACAGCGCGGGGGAGGGGCGGAGAAGAAGAGCGGGAGGCCGGGAGTCGAGACAGATGCCGGGAGCCGGGAGACAGAAAGACGGAGACCGAGGTTCAGAGAAATAGTTCAGAAAGAGGGAAACTAGAGACTTAAAAGGAGAAAGAAAAAGTGCACAAGGCAGTCATTCCAAGAGATGGATAGCCAGACGGAACCCAGGAGGTGGAGGTCACGGCTCTCTTCCCAGCCAGGCAGGAGCTGCCCTCTCACTTTGAGTTGGGCCACAGGAGTACAGCTCACTAACCTCTGGGGAAGAGGTGTCCCTGCTATACAGGAGAATCTCCCCAAGGGCCCAGCTGGGAAACACCTGTCCATCAACTAGAGGATTTACACCAAACTCAAGTCCAGCTTGTTAGAACGTAGAAGACTGTCTACTCCCCAGGTATGGAGCCCAGGCCCCTGAGGCAAGAAGGTGAGTTCAGGCTTGTCCTTCTTTAAAACACGGGCCTGTGAACAACTGGGTAGGTTAAAAAAAAAATCAACAACTCCCAACCTCAACTCATCCTGTTTAGAGAAACTGAGGAAAGGAAGATGTCCTGAAAGGCAGGCACAAGAAAAAAGAGTTGACTTGGGGCTTGCTGCCAGGGTGCCCATGCCTCAAGATAACCCTTTCCTTTAAAACAAACAGATGTTTCAAGAAGTAGTTTTTACAGTATGTGAATGAATTCGGTCAGATTGCTTTCATCTAGTAACTAGCCCAGGGCTGGCTATTTCAGGCAAGAAACCTTTGGACTATGGTGACGGATAGGAGTTATTTGTTACTTTTGGAATCTTGGGAGAGAAGCAGAGGGGCTTAAAGCAGTGAAGGCTGGGGATGGTGGGACCAAGATGAGGGAAGTACATCCAGGACAAATTTAGGCCTTTCCGAAGTTTTGACTGTGGCTGACTGGCTTAGAGCCCAGGAGAAACGGAGGAAACTCCTATTTTCTGTTTCCTCTCTTTCCCCTCTCCAAGAGGGAAAGGTCTGCTCCTTCTCAGGAGCCAAGTTCTGGAAAGAGCACAGGTTGGATCACTTGTAATCTATTTCTGGTCTATTCCAGATTCAACAGGACTTCAGAGAGGGGCTGTCTCTTTCAGGCAAGATGCTAGAATGTGAAGGCTCACATCCTATTTATCAAGTCTTATTGCAATGTGGTATTTGCTTTGGCCATGTCTGTTACCTCCACTTGAAGAGCTCTCTTTGGAGGCAGGAAATGGCTTACTCATCTCTGTTTTCCCCTGTGGAGTATAGCCTCAAGCCACAAAATATACTCATCTTGAGTGAATAATGAATAAATGAACATCCTTATTTAACAATTTTTTTTGCGTACCTACTATGTATCAGGCATGGTTCTTGGCATTGAGAAAACAGCAGTGAACAAAACAAAGCCTGCCCTTATGGAGTCTATATTCCACAAAAGGAGTCAGACAATAAACTAAGAAGCAAATATAAGCTAGATGGTAATAAGTGTTAGGGAGAACACTATAAACTCTACACCAACTCTTTGAGATGAGTATTACCCCTGTTTTACAGATGCAATGAAACCAAATTTCAGATAGACTTGATCAAAATGGAGGAGCTGGATTGGATTTGATTTTGTGGGTTACCCTGGAAACCTGGCTGCTGGTTGGAGGGACATCTCTATGGGGAAGACCTTGTCTGGGCTCCAAGCAGGTGGACAAAGGCCCACTCAAGACAAAGCCAGGTGTGGTGATGTTTGTAAACAAGAAACAGAAACAAGAGGAGAGAGCTCTATTCCCTTGCCAATTATCGACACCCACCCAACCCAGATACTACACCTCTACCCAGGTGGTTTTTGAACTTCCTATGGAAGTTGTTTGAATTTGAATACGTCTTTTTCTTGCCTCTTATCTTGAGGGAACTAAAGTAGAGATAGAGATAAGTGTTTTACTGAGAAACTACTATGTGCCAAGCAGCACACCACACTGATCTCATTTAAGACTCACAACAACCCTGTAAAGTAAATAGAAACATCTCCATTGTTTAATGATTAAGAAAACAAAATGAATATTCATAGCAATATTATTAATAATGGCCAAAAAGTAAAAACAACTTAAATGTTTATCATCTGATGAATGGATAAATAAAATGTGGTATATTCATACAAATGAATATTCAGTCATAAAAGGAAGAAAAAGGAAGTCCTGGTTCATACTATAACACGGAAGAACCTAGAAAACATTATTCTAAGTGAAAGAAGCCAAGCACAAAAGGCCACATATATTAATCTATTTAGATGAACCATCCGGAGTAAAGTAGATCAGTGATTTAAGGCAGATCCTTAAAGGCAGAAAGTAGATCAGTGATTGCCAGGAGCTGGAGACAGTGGGGAGAGGCAAGTGACTGCACATGGATGCATTTCTATTTGGAGTGATGAAAATATTCTGGAATTATACAGTGGCAATGATTGCACAACTTTGTGAATATACTGCAAACTACTGAATTGTACAACTTAAATGGCTGAAATTATAGTACATAAATTGTATCTCATTAAAAACAAAAATAAAAACGACTCTGTGATGAACAAAGTTGCCCAAAGTCCTATGGACAGAAAAGATGGAGCTGGGATCCCAAAATCTGAACTGTTTTTCCTGTAGAAAGTGAAAACTATGGGGAGGAGCCCTTCATCATCCTCTGAGGCTGGGGCCCCGTTGCCTTGTTCAGCCTTGCTCCTTTTAGTCAAGAAGTCACACTTGGTGTCTAACCACAAGTTATATCTGCTGCAGTTAAAACCCTGTCTTTCTAGGTTATCCTCAGAACAACTTCTCTTTGCCACTCTCTGGCCCATGCATGAAACCCTTGAATGTTCTTAACACTCTCCCTCTTTTCTTCCTTCTTCCTCACCAGATGCACCTTTCCAGCCCCTATGGCTTTCTAACCCTGCCTGTTCCAACCCTTGGGGCATCTGCCTCACTGGCCTCTTGAACTCAGATCTGGCTCCAGTTGTCCAGAGTACCTGGGAGGAGACATCACCCTTGCTGGCCCAGTCTAAGTTTGGTGGAGGTCACAGCTGTCTAGGAGATGGCTAAAATTGTCAGGGTGCTGTCAAACCCAACAACTCAGGGACATCCTGTTTTTCCCCTGTCCTCACTGCTGCTTGTCTGATTTCTTCTGGGCTTCCTACCCACCTCTCCTGCTTATCAAAAGCAATTTTTATTTTAATCCAGTTCTGAGCTGTTGGCTTACCCCCAAGTGGGGTTCTTTGAATCCAGTTTGACCTCAGCCTTTGTCTTCCAATGGGGTAGTGGCTGAGGGTAGGGTTACCCTCTTAGTCCCTTCTCTACATAGGAAGATGAGACAAAAAGGGCCAGGATTCCTTGGGTTCTGGCCTCTCTGTTCCTCCTCTAAGCAGTGTTACCTGAGGACAGGGCTACAGATTGGAAAGTTTTCTGAAATGGGAAGGAGACTCACACAGAACTTAGACTGGGTGCAGTTTCTGTGTTTTCACAGTGCTTTTCCATGCCTTGCAGAGTAGCCCTGTTAAAAAAGAGGAGGGGAGGAAAAGAAGGCAGGACTCACAAAGCACTGGATATGTCCTAGGCACCTTCAGTCTCTTAGTATCTCAGTTCATCCTCCAATCATCTTTCTATATGGCTTCTATTGTCTCCATTTTACAGATGAGAAAACTAAGGCACTGAAAGCTGGAAAGGGACAGAGACTGGATTCAAATGATGCTTTTCTGACTTCATTCATTACAAGCTGCTTCCTTAACACCATACTTGGCAGATGTGGCCCTTGCTTTGCAGGAGAATCTTTGCACATGTCTAGGTGAGTTCCAGCCCTGAGGCCACCTGGTTACATCCCCCCTCCCAGCTCCATTCACCCTACCCCCTTTGCCTACAGAATAAAGAAGTGACTCCAATTAAAAGAGGAGCAGCTGGGGCTGAGGCTGGGACTAGGGGAGGAGGAAAGGGAGGGCTCAGCCACAAGGGGAGACCCTTTTGGATCCCACACAGCTCCCTCCCCGCTCTGGGAGAGACCCCTGGGCCAGGGGTTGTCCTTTAGCTTAGGGGTGTGTGTGATATCTTAATTACTTTGTGTTTGTGGGACTGCGTGTCCATGAAGGGAAAGCTGGATATGGCAGTATACATGACAGTGAGGGTTGCTGTGCAGATACACTGGGCTTGTCTTTAAGAGACAGTTTTTAAAATGTATCCAACTATGTTTTTACCCAAATATGTACTGAGTGTTTATTATGTATCAGTGTTAGGCTGTTGTGACACAATTGCAAACAAAATGCATGTTGGTAAGAGTGTTGGTGGAAGGGAAGGGAGTCTGGGTGGTTTTTATGACTGGATTTGTCTGTGTAAAGATGTGTGTGTCAGTAAGAATGTGTATTTTCTGTAGCAGGGTGAGTCTGTGTCTGTACAGCTGTTCCAACATGTGTAATGGGCACATATGATGGCATGAGGGTGTCCCTCAGCTACTGTGTGAATTTAATAATGATGTGTGCTGCTGATGGTGTGTATGTATCTGTTGAAGGGGGTGTATTATGTTCTAGTGTAGTTGTCAGGGAAATGGCCATATGTGGGCCTGTGGGTGTGAGGTGGGGGAGATAGTAAGTATTTAGCAGGTAAAGGATGGAACGGGCTGAGAAAGATGTAGGGGGATGTGTAATATGAAGCTGTTTATGGTAGGACCATTCCATGGAGGATACAGGCACAGCTGGTGACTTCAGGACTATAGACCCAGTAAAAGGCACTCCACCTTTCCAGAGCTCTGGGGTAGGGGTGGGGTTGTCTCTAGGAGCCTAGGTTGGGGAAGGAGGAGTGAGCAGGTCAGGCTGTTTCTAGCCACACAACTCAATGATTCTTTAGGGTTGGGGGAGGCTAGCAGAGGTTATACAGGGACAGGTGCCCCCACTCAATCCTTATAGTAACAAGGACCAAAGAACTCCCCAGGGCTTTCTTCCCCTCTAAGGCTTCCCTTTTCAACTTCTGACTGAAAGAAAGCTATTGGCCCCATCACCACTGGACCCTGAGCTGGAGCCTCAGGACTGTCTCTGACCAACTCCCTCGCAAGAGAGGGCCAGAGACCCTTAGGCCCCACCATCCAGCATTGGTGCCCTTGACCAGACATGCCTTTGATGCTAGGTCTCCTCTCAGGATGCCAGACAGAGAAAAAGATAGGGAGGACAGAAGGTGTGTAGAGAGGAGTTTCAGAGCAGGACAGACTCCCACAGGCCCACCATCCCCTGACAGCTCGAACCACCTTGACATGGTAATTTTGGTAAGGTTGGGGGTGCGAGGAACACATAGGAAGCTGCTGGCCTCTGCTAAGCCATTGCCGAGCTGTTCTGGAAATGGATAACCTGGCTGGCTGAGACCCAGCAGCCAGATCAGAGGGCCTGGCTGCCCAGAGAGCCTGATGGATTTGGGAAGTGTCCTCCAAATAAATGAGTTGAGCTGAGAGTTTGAAATAAACCCTCTAAGCTCCTTATTCATCAGAAAAGCAAGGGGCAGGGTGAGGAGGGAACAGATTCAGCCTGAGAGACAGCTGCTGCAGGGCTGCTGCTGCTGGTGGGGGTGGTGTGTCCCACTTCTGTCCTCACTGCACATAGACCCTGCTTATACACAAATGGTCGTATACAGACATACAGAACACCCGAGGCTTCCCAGGAGCGCATCAGAGCAGCTATAACACCCTCTCAAACCAACTCTCAGACCCACACTCACCCTTGCTCACAAAACACAGACACTCCTGTGTGCAGTCTTCATGGATGCTCACAAAGCCTCCTTTACATACCGCACACAGGAACTCACAGACATACCCAGCCACACTGGTACTCCTTCCACACAGATGCAAAACAAGAGAAAACCCTCTCCTTCAGGCACACAACCTACAGGTCACATGCACACAGGTGCACACAGACTCTGTGAACCTGCAGTCACACTCCTTTCCACACACTCGCCCCTTCACAGTCTGCCGGCCACACTGGGCTCACAAGCAGCCATACAGTTCCGCAACTTTTCTGGGGAGGCCAAGGTCGCCTTCTCTTGTTGGGGGGTAGTGGTGAACAGAGCCGCAGGTGCCAGAAGTGTGGGGGGTGCCAAAGGGGGGAGACTGTATCCATATGCATGGGCTCCTCACACAAAGAGCAGCTGCCGGGAGCACAGGCCCCGGTGGGTCCAGAGTTGCGCTGAGGCGGCCGCGGCCCAGCTAATTGAATTAGGCCGGCCAGACCCTGCCACCCGCGCACCACCCGCAGTCCGCTCTGCTTCAAGTCCCCGGGCGACGCAGGCGCGCACTGGGTGCCAAGGGATGGATTGAGGGAAGGAGGCACGGCCGCCTGAGCCCTTGCCTGGGGCAGCCTCTCCCCCCGGAAATAATCCCATTGTCCCGTGGGCGGCGTGTGGTACTGGGCGCCAGGGATCCCCAACTGGACTGCGACGCTGTGATTAATGGGACAGCGACGAGGGAGCTGACACGGCCCTCCTCCGCCCACCCTTCTCCCTGGTTCTCAGCTGCCTCCTGTCCGGTGCCCCTACCCCGCTGAGAAGTGAGGGTGGGAGGAGGAGGGAGGCAAACTGGCCGCTGGAAATTAGACTGGTTAGATGCCTTCCTGAGGGCCGAGTGCATGGAGTGAGCAGACACAGTGCAGCCTGTGTGTGAGAGTGGAGCAAACGAGTGCGTGCCAGTTTGTGGCTGACTTCATGAATGTGCAGAAACATAAGAGTGGTAAGCCCCTGTGCAGTGAGGGGGGTGTTGTGTGTGTGTGTCTGTGTGTGAGTGTGGTGTGAATGAGGTACACAAGAAGACCCAGCTCATGTCTCTGGGGGCCACACCAATCCCAAAGCACAAATGCTGGGCTGAGCCTCTGGCACTGCCCTAGGTCCTGCAGGAAGAGGCTGTCTGGGCACCTGCTTTCCTCTCAGCCTAGAATTCTACAGCAGCCTCATGGGAGACCCCACCTGAATCCCCACCACCTGACATTGAACCGAGGGTGGTCAGGAGTGTTGAGCACACAGCCACGCCTCTGAGTCACATGGGGCAAGTTCATATCCTTGCCTCCTCCACCCAGAAGCAGGAGACCTGGGACTGGCCCAAAGTGTGTGCGTGTGTAGGGGGGTGTCCTAGAGACTGAGCTGTGGGGATCCAAAGACTGGGAAAGAGGGCCACCACCCCGGGAACCTAGGGCTTTAGTGGGCTCTGGGGATCATCCAGTGGTCAGCATTGCTGCTGAGACCCTGCCCTAGCCAGGACTCCTGGTCTCAGACTTCCTGCCTGCTGCTGCCCCCCGCTGCTGCTCCCCGCTGCTGCCCACTGAGCTTCCCCAGATCATCTAGGCTACACAGTGAAGATGAGGTTCCCTAGAAATCCAACGAGGGGTGGGAGTGATCCAAAGCTGGGAGCCTCGTGCCCTCCAGAAGGGCTCAGTGCATTGGGCAGGGACCAGGACCTGATTGAGGAGTACCACCAAGGGGAGCAGTAGCTGCTGCCTCCACCCCTTGTCCGGCTGCCGGAGGTTCCTGAGAAGGGATGGGGGTAAGGATAGGTGGCAATAGTCTGGGAGTAGGCTGGGCCTGCCACCCAGAGAGTACTAGGCACCAATAAACTACCCATTCTCGAAGGAGGGGGCCCAGGCCTCCACGCTGGCACTGTATTTCCCGGGACTTTTACTGCATCACCAAGATGAGCAGTGACATCCCCTTCTCCCCTTTCATAAATATTGCATCTTCCCAATGCAATTACAGGAGACAGAGCGGCATGAGCATTTACTAAATAAGATTATGGGGTAATGTTAATGCAGTTTATGTCTGCGCTCTGACACCAGACAAACTCCCTATTAATAACCTCTCAATGAGGCGGGAGGCTCGAAACGCAGGGTCTGGGGCTGCCCAGGCCGCGCACTCTGTAAGAATGGCCACAGCATGGCCACGTTGCACTCCAGGGTTCCACTAGCCTGTGTCCTCTCCCTGGGCTTCCGGGGCCACCCTCCTCTCTGGGCCTCTTGGCTTGGAGCTTCCCTTCTCCAGAGGCAGCCTCAACATCTGCCCTCAAGCTCGGGAGCCTCACTGACACCTTCACTTCTTCCACTTCTTTTTGGGCAACAGTTTGGTCCCAGCGGGCGCTCCACCTCTCTCTTCGGAATTCACACTGCTGGAGGGATCCAGTTCTTCTCCCCTAAAGGGCATACAGGGCACATTCTTTCCTGGCTTAGAAACTGCTCACTGCCACCTATAGAAAAATGGAAACCCTTTATTCTACTATTCAAGGCCCTCAACTTATTTTCTGCTTCATCTGTAGTATCCTCCCTTAATTGCTGGCTACCGTTAGCCATTTTGCATTAACTGAGATAAACACTCTCACACCTTCTCATTTGTAACTCTTAGGTACAATGCTCTGACAACACCCACATTACCCCCGCCAATTCCCCCCCAAATATTCCTACTCCTACTTCAAAACCCAGCTCAAATTTCTGCCTCCCCAACAACATTCTTCAGGCATAATTCTTGAGTCTCTCAAGTGGCTGGTAGCACACAATTTTAAAAATTGCCTTTTTTGTTGTTGTAGATTTGGAGTCACAGAGACATGGTTTGGAGTCACAGAGACACGGATTGGAGTCACAACCATACTGCTTTACAAATGTGTATCCAAACAGATCAGTTAACTTCTCTGGCCCTTGCTTCTTTATTTACAAACTATGCACAGTGGACTCTGCTTTCTATTTCATCAAGCCACTGTCAGAATCAACATAAAGATAAAACAATGTAAAAGTTTCCTAATTCATTGGGTGTATCTCTGCTTTATTGTCTTTCTTATTATTGCATTAACATTCATGTAAAATGTTTGTCACCCCTGCTGGTCTGAGAGTCCTTGAAACTGAATGTTATCCAGCCCTAATCAGGTTCCCAGACCCAGTTCATGAGCTTCTCAGACATAGGATGCCCTTCTCCTAGCATCCCTAATGTCTCTCCTCTTGAGCGCCCCATTGAGAGGACAGGGCTAAGGTAGTAGAGACAAGTTCTAGAAAAATAGGATATCGCTGCAGCAGAAAAGTACAGATAGAATTTCAAGAGAGCCAACCCCCTGCCCTAGGCCTTTATCTAGTGCAGGTGGTCATTAACACAGTCTTGGGTTCTTCCTGGCCTTCAAATAAAAGGCACTTCATGCTTCACAGTAGTGAGGAACTAGGGAGGGGCTGGGTAGCCTGCAGGCTCAGCAAAAGCTTCCCCACCTTAGACGCCTCCCCTCCTTCCTCCCTTCTCCTCCATCCCTCTGGAGTCCGTGAAACCTTTTGAACAGCTTCTGGAAGAAGGAGTTTTCTTTGCCTTTAGAGCAGGCAGAGGGGTGAGGGGTGAGCCTCTGGAGCCTCTTTCCTCTGTTCCCACCTCTCTACCAAGACCAAATAGTCTTTACTTCAGAGAGGCCACAGAGTCTGTGGGAACAGGCTGGGGCCCAGGGCTTGGAAGATGGGGCTGGGGGAAGGCGATGCTCTACCATATTCTCTAGTCCCTTGTCCCTTAAAACTGGGACTATGCCTGCTCAGACCAGCATGTACTTACCAACTCTGACCTGCCATTCCTGCCCTGGGCTACAGGTGACTGCTGAATGCTGCAAACCTGTCTGAATCTGTCTGGGCATTTTGGACTCACCACCACATCACTTTGCTTATTTATGAAGCATTAAACTTGAGTCTTTTTTCTCCTTTTTCTTTCTCTCTGCCCTACCTCTCCTATCCAGTCTCCCTCTTGAGTGCTCTTGGAAACCTTCCTAAAGTTGGCTTCCTTTAGCCAACTTGTATAGTGTGTACACATAAACACACACTAACTCACTGATATATGCAGACCCTTTCTCTCAAAAACACATGTACAAACTCCTGAGCATAGCACATCAGCCCATCTTTGAAGTCCCAGGTCCACCTACACAGAGAAGCAGCTGTGCTCTCTCTCACTGAAGCATGCCTGCAGAGAAGTTCACAACTACACAGATTGGCGTGTTCACATAGAAGGACACACAAACACAAATATACAACCAATCAACATGCCAAGCATAGTTTCTGAAGTGGATGCTGCCATTGAATCTTCCAGAGCTTGTCAGGGGTCAGGAAAGTGCCTTCTTTTATCCTTGGTAGGAATTCTGTATACAGAGCATAATGTGTGCTCAGGGTGTTTGGGGCTTGTACAATTGTTTGACAGAATTGGGAAAAACCACTCCCCGGAAGGTACCTGAGCTCTGTCTGAATCACCCCAGATGACCTGGAGAAGTAGGAGGAACACAAATCTGAGCTGGGGGTGTGGTCTGTTCACTGGAACCAGAACCTGCCCATCATCTACACTCAGTAAATCAGTTTAAGATCCTAAGGCAGGAAGTAGGAAGCAGCGGGCAGGCTTGAGAGGGGTGTGGACTTTTAAACAGGAAAAGAAGGAGCTATCTGGGCTTCTCTCAGGGAGCAGCTCTCAGTTCCAAAAAGAGTAAGCTAATGATGGCACTTTCCTTAGGGGTGGCTATATAGGCCCTGGTGAAGCCAGGCCTGATAATGGCCAGGAAGAACAGTGGAACTGCACCAAAAAGGTTTGTTCTCATCTCAATGTAGTTTAATAAAACCATTCAGGGCAAAGAGAAATAAATTAGGGTAAAAGGGGGAGCTTCAGGTGACCAGAGAGAAGTCAAGCATAATGGAAAGACCAAAATCACTGATGTTTGAACAGGATTCAAATTTCCCTCTGCCACTCTATTAGCTGTGTGATCTTGGACAACTCACTTAACCTCTCTGATCCTTACTTTCCTTTTCTGTAAGATGAAGATATGCTACCTACTTTGTTTGATTATGGTGAATATCAAAAGAGATGAAAAGACAGAAAAGTGCTTAGCTCAATGGCTGGCATATGGCAGAAGTCTAAAGATGGTGGCTGTCTATGAGAAGGAAGTATCTAGAAGCCTGAAATCCAGGACAGGAAGATTTAGGGTCTTCCTTCCCTGCAGGGGATTGGGGTTACTGGGGCCAAAGCAGAACCCAGAAAAAGAAAGGCAGTACAAGCTAAAATGACTGTTCTTAGTCAAGGAAGTAGTGTACAGTGGCTAATACTCTAAAGCCAGACTGCCTGAGTTCAAATCCTACCAGTTAGATAACCCATAGCAAGTTTCTCTATGACTCAGTTCCCTCAACTGTAAAATGGGCATGATAATAATCACTCACGAGCTTATTATGAGAAATAAATGAGATAATATTAGAATAATACCTGAATCATAATAAATGCTATACAAACATATGCTAAGTAAATAATAATAAACCAGACTCACATGTTCATGGGGAGTCTGGTTCCAAGAAGGACTCAGAGGCAAGCTGGCAGCCTCTGGCCAGGGGCAGCCTACCTGTAGCTGCAGGATCAGCACTCGTCAGAACCTTGCATTGTCAAACTCCTCTTCTTCCCTCCAGTGGCTGTGGTTTGTTTACCTTACAAACAAGTTACCTTTTAAATCTTCAGGCTGCTCCAGGGTTTGTTAAGGGAAAAGTAGATATTTCTTTATTTGTTGTTGGTGGTGCTATAAATTGGTCCCATTCTCTCTGGATTAGATAACAAAAACCATAATACTGTTCATATTCTTTGATCAGATAATCCTATTTTGGAGTTATATCCCAAGGAAATAAGAAAGCAATTTGTACAAAGATGTTCATAGCAACACTATTCTTAGTAGCTCAACCTTGGAAGCAACCAAAGTTCCAAACACTAGGGAAATAGTTAAACCAGCCAGGGGACATCCACACAAGGAATATTACACAGCCATTCAAACTGCTAACAGACATAGACAGTCATATTCCTAGGGGTAGATGCCAAACATTTGAAATATTACTTGAGAAATTTTACAGATAAATTTTACAGGTAAATATTACCTGAGAAATTTTATAGACTTAATGCCCTATTAAGCAAAGTCACACTAGAAATTTTTTTGGAACTCAGAAAAAAAAATGATATTAAGTTTCACATGAAGGAGTAAATAGGTAAACATATCAAATAACTTTCTGAAGAAGAGCAAGTTTGTCTAGATATTAAAACATTTTGTTATAGTGCAACTAAATGAAGCCAGTGTGGTGTAAGTACAAAAATAGACATTTAAATCAGTGAGACATGTGAGAACACAGAAATAGACCTGGCTACCTAAGAATTTGACATAGATATTATAAAACAAGGAGAAGAGAACATAACTCAATAAACGGTGCTGAAAAAAGCTTTGTCACTTAAAAAATAAGTTATTTTATATCATATAAAATTAAAAACAAGATGGATTAAATATTAAAATAACTAAGAGGATATGTAGATGCAGGGAAATGTAGGTATAATACAATTTTATTTTCTTTCTTTTTAAAAAAAATTTTTTTTAATTTAATTTTTTTTATTAAAGTTATTGGGGTGATAACCACTCTGGATCTCAGTCTTCCTATCTGTAAAATGGAGATCATGATAGCACCTACTTATAGAATTTTTATGAGGATTAAATTATTTAAATTCATGTAAATCCACAGAACAGTGTGTGGCCTAGAGTAACTTCTCAGTAAAAGGTGGTTATAATTGGGTTGGGGTGAGGAAACCCTACAAGAGGAGTTGGATAATAGTGTTTGATGTCCATGATGCCTATGTCTTCTGAATTTTCAGCTGTTCTTGAAACTGAGTCCACCTTACTTTCTCCCTCATCTCAGCTGACAAGGCAAGAGAAACTTGGCCAAGAAGGGGTCTTCGGTATAGGCCAAGAGCCCAGGGCTGATGCACAAGGTTCAGTTGCTTCAGATTCCTCCTCCCTCACTGGGGGTTCAGCATTCTCCTCTCCCAAGGGACAAAGACCAAGTCAAGTTTCCATCAGGGATTTGGGAAAAATAGGCTTTGTGTCTGGGAGATAAAGAAAGGCCAGGTTCTGGGCATTTGGCTGCAGGCCACGTCTCACTGGGCAGAAGGCTGGCCCTAGGCATGCTCTGTCCTGCTTGGAGCCTCCTTGCACTCAACTTCCTTCAGCGGTCACTCCCTCCAATTCAAGACTGCAACTCCAGGAACCAGTCTCTAGGATTACAGGAAAAGGGGAGTGCTTTTCTTGAACTGTCTTTCTCTAGTCTCCTTGCTAAGTCAGGCACAGATGGAGTGACAGGGGTGGGATGTGTAATGGTCTATTTCCTATCGTCTTTCCCTATATGTCCTTCACGTGTAAAGCTGGGAATATCTTTAATTTTTGGTGAAAACTTTTGTGCTTGTTGCTATAGTTTATTGTTATTATCACTTTCATTATAATTAGCCAAGGTAAGACTTCCCAAGACCGAGTTAGTGATCACTGAGTGATCCCCAGAGTGGGCAGAAGGAGTGACCACTGGGTCTATGCAGGATAAAGCGACATACAGGGTATGGGTTTTTGAAAACCAGATTGCAAAGCGCTTTCTTCTCCCGGGGACTGGACCAGGTAAACCTTGAAGAGGCAGGGTGCCTACAGAATAAAGTGAATGTCAGCCCTAGGGAGACTGGGCTCCGGAGGGTCATCTGCAGAGAGAAGAGAAGGAGGAGGCCTGGAAAGGGCTGGGGAGACTTCCTGACTCCACAGGAAGGCCAATGCCACATATGTATTCAAAAAGTTTTAAAGCCAGACAGAGTGAAGCAGTTTGACTACCAAGAAATCTTTCATTCATTCATTTGCCTATTGATTCTTTTATTTATCCATGAAGCCAATATTATTGAGCTTTGCTCCAAGCCAGGGACTGTGCCTGCCGAATGCTGAGCTGAGCAAGCCTCCTGGGAAAGGGGTTCAGGAGAAGCCCATGATGGGCAGGTCCAGTAACACTCTCATTTCTCTCAAAGCCAGAACCAACCACTTCTCAACCTTTCTGGAGTTCCTAGTGACTTTGTACTTTGCCTGTGTTTGTTATTTTTGCTAACCCCTGTTTGCCTATAGTTCCTGGTGATTAGAAAAACAAGCAAACCCATCCTTAAACACAGAAGGGGACTGAGACTTGTTTCAGAGACCAGGAGCAGAAGAGACCTGCAGAGGTGCTGAGAGAGTGAGGGAGAGACAGAGAGGCAGAGAGAGAAGTACAGAGTGGAAGAGCCAGAAGTCAGAGCTCTTCTCCCTGTCCCCACCCCTCCTTTATGATCCTCATCCTCTTCCCAATGTCCTCTACCTCTTTCTTTATTCCCTACTCCTTTTTCCTCCCCTTTCTCCCTTTACATGTCCCCTAGCATCATATAGGTTCTCAAGTCCCCTCCCTGTCCCCCTGGGAGTCTGGCCTTGAGCCTGGGGTGCTGGAGAACTTGGGATGGGCCTGAACACCCTCCTCCCCAATGAGCCCTGGGATGAGCCCTGGCCCCCAAGGGTCAAAGGTGGCAGCTTTATTTACTTACAACCATGCTCTCTCTATGCCGGTCCTTTCATCATTTTTTATAATGGAAACAGCCCAATGGCCACAGGCGCCCTGGGAGACCACTCCACCACCTCCTTCTCCTCCAGCCTGTAGACACACAGCACTTGTATCCTTCCAATAAAGGCTCCAGTTTCTCAACAAAGTAGAGCTTTGCTCTCCAGACAGTTTTCAGCTGTCGAATTGGTCACATTCCTCTGTTTAGAGCCTGAGCCTGAGAGGCTGGGGGTTGGCCAGTGTGTGAGAGTGGGTGTGTGTGTGTTTGTGTGTATAGACACAAGCCTGCAAGACTGATGGTGTATGGTTTAAAGTGTGCATTTGAATGTGAAAACCAAGGTATGTTTAGTGTGTGTCTTGCGACTGTGTTTGTGTGTAACCTGTATGAGTGTGTATAAGCATGAGTTCATAGATATGAATTTATATGTACATATATATGTGTGCATGATAGTAACATATATGAGTGTAATGAGAATGTACATGGGTGTACGTGAACCTGGGTGTGTATTTGTGATTGTGTGTGAGTAGTTTAAGTGTGCATATTTGTGGCAGAACCATATGCACATGAGTCTGCCTGTGTGTGCACTCTTGTAAGTGTGCGCACATCTCTAGGTATAAATATTGTTTAAGAATGTGTCTGCACAACAACAAAATGTATAGATCTCAGACTGTAATGTTCAGAGACAGAAACTAGACCCAGAAGTTATACTCTATGTTTCCAATTATTTAGAGTATAAAAATTAATCTATCGTGTAAGAAGTCAGAATACGATACTGTGCCTGAAAAGGGAGCATTAGGGGCTCCTGGGTACCAATAACATTCTACTTTTTCATCTGAATGCTATTCACATGGGTGTGTCTACTTTGTGGAAATTGATTGAGCAATATATCCATATAATAATAAACCACAAGGTACATATAAAATTTATGTACTGTCTGGATTTATGTTATAATTTAACAAACATTTACCCCAACAAATTGAACATAAAGAATGTCCCTCCATCTTCCCGCATGTTCACATTGCTCACCTTCTTCAACTAGCCTTGGACTCTCCTCCTCCTTTACCTCCTTATGCCACCTGAAGGTGAAGGTGTCTGGGTGTGTAAGAGGCATATGAATCTGGGTGGCTGAGTCTGGTGAAATGCCTGCCTGAATCGCTGCTCACCTCCAAGCTTCTCCCAGCCCCACGGTCCTCCTCTTGACCTCTATCTCACCTGTCTCGGCCTCCCCTTGGAACTTAGTGACCCTTTCTAAGGCAGTGTTCCTGGGGGCAGAGCTCAGATGGGGGAAGACTTGGTCCCACCCTCCAGGAGCCCCCAAGATGAGGTTCTGGAGTGGGTCAGACATCAGGTGTGCACATCAGTGTGGCAATACTGGAAGGCCAGCCATTCTATTGAGGGACAAAATACATGTGGGAGGAAGTGGGTGGCTGGTGGGCATTAGCTGAGGTTGGCTCTTTAGGAGAAAATACCTTAAGAGCGTCTCTCTTTGAAGACTCCTAAAGGTAGATGGTGGCCACACCATCTAAGCTCCTTGGATCTGGTTTCTTAATCTGTAAAGTGAGAGAAAGCACTCTGGGTTCCGGCACTGTTTCTTGATTGTCTGCCTGTATGCATCTGTGTGGACATGATTGTGGGCGTATGCCCACGTCTGATGTGACTGTGCATGTGCTTGTGCCCCTGAGATCAGATATGCAGATGAGCCCCTGGTGTGACTCCATGTCTCCCTATGCTTCTGCTCCACAGAGGCAGTAGAGTAAGTTTATCCTACTCCAAATTACTGCACCTTGTGATTTTCACAAACACCTGCCCACCGTGTGTCCCAGTTTGGGGTTCAGAACTTCTGATTTTTGCGGGTCTCAGGGTTTCGGGTCTACACTGGGAAAGGGGCTATACCTCTGAGAGAAGAGAATCAGCTTGGCTCAGCGCCCCCATCTTCCTCCAGGGCTGGGCTCATTTTGTCCCCTTCTAAAACTGATACCTGCCTCAGAAGAACCCTGAGGAACCTGGCTCAGTCAGCTCCGGCCCAGGCCCAGGTCCCTCCCCAGGTCAAGGCCCCTCCCACCACCTCCCAAACTTGCTCAACCTGCCTGGCAGCCCAGCATCTCCCAGAAGTGCCTCCAGTGTCTCTCTTCTGGGGAACAGCCATCCCAGCCAGAATCAAGAGAGGCAGCTAATGCTGGGAGTGGGGTAGGTGGCAAGGCAAGCTGACCCCTTCAGAAGGAGTTGGGGAAATCAACCCCAGAAGATGCTTCAATGCTTCTCTCTGACCTTAGCTTACAGTGCCCCTTCCTCCACTGCCCTTGGCCTCTCTTTCCTGCTGGTCTGAACTAAAGTGAGACTTCCTTCTCCCCACCTCCACCCTCAGTGGCTCTGTCCTCTCTCCTGGCTTAGCTAACAGTTTATCTCAGTGACCCATGGTGCAACTGGGACATGCCAATTGGAGTGTCCTAGAAGCATGGAAGGGATGAAAGCTAGATGTGAGTCACCTCTGTCCTCTCCAGGGCTCCCTTTGAAGATAGGGCCCTGGCTCTGGACTCTTAAAAAAGAGCAACCCCAGTCTCTTCAAACACCCTAAGTCCCCACAGTAGGTGTCCACAAATAGACCAAAAGGGCAGATAGAACCCATCCACCCCCAGCCACCCTCACCTTCTTAATGGAAGATGGGCCAAGACAGCATTCCTCTTTTTAAGGGGATGAGAAAAATCAGCATGTGTACATAGATACACAAAATGAACAACATTTTGTGCAAGGGGCTGTTCTAAGAGTTTTATATAATTTAGCTCATGTCAACCTTCACAGCAATCCTATGGAGAAGGTACATTCATTATCCCCATTTTAAGGATAAGAAGATTGGGCACAGAAAGGTAAAGTAACTTGGTCAAGATCGTATCTTCAGTAAATAGTGGGTTCAGGATTCAAACCTAGGAAACATGACTACTGAGCCTGTGCTCTTAACCACCATGTACAAAAAATGCATAATTACCCTTAAGGATATGTATTATACACCTACTCATACTTAAGACAAGCCATCTCACATACATAATTGTGCATAAAAATATATCATTACCAGATGTTAATCATACCTAACATTTATAAAGCAATCTATTTACAAATCACTTTCACGCCCAGACATAGTGCCCATAGAAGGAGCGATTGCTACCCGTTAACAGACAGCAATTAAGGCTGCCTTCGCCGACTCAGCTGAGGCTCAGCTATTTGACTGGAAATGGTTTGTCTTCTCTTCCCTTCTTTTCTTTAAGTAAAAGTAAAATATGCTTAGTAGTAAAATTAAAACAGTATGAAAGAGAACAAAGTGAAAAGTGGAAGTCCCCTTCTTGCTCGTACTATTCCTATTTTCAGAGGTAACCACCGTCAGTTGTTTCTTTATATACCCTTCTGGAAATTGTCAATGCACACATAAGCAAATAGTATTAGAGATTATAGGTAGCTTCTAATACTTGTAGCAAAATCCTCATAAAGAAGCTCTGGTTCTCCTCCTTTTACAGGTGAAAAAAAAAAAAAAAAAACCTCTTGAAAGTGGGTAGCTCTCCAAGGTCACTCAGGTGAAGTTCAGTTGCCAGTCCAAGTGGGGAAGCTTCATTGCCAATCCAAGTCTTCCTGACCTGCAGCCTGTGTCCTCCACTCCTTCTGCCCCAGGGCCCATTGCCTCCTCCATTCCATGCTGGCTGGTCCAACTGAGGTGAGAGGCTCTATCATCCCCACGAACAGGTCAGGACTCTGTACTTCCCGCTCTCAGGGCAGGGCAAGGGGCCGTGCTGGAAAAGGACATCCCCTCTGGCAACTCAGTATAGGGGAGCTGTGCTGAGCCCTGATAAAGGGGAGGGCAGGAACCCGGCCTGGAGACCTGACTGAGACTACTGTAAGATACACATCAGCCAAGGGATGGGTCCCAGAATATCTCCATTGAGTCTACATCAAGTTTCACTGAGGCCTTGAGGATTACAGAGAGCTGCAGACAGACAGTCCTCAGTCTTCACAGTACTTCCAGCCAGGAACACCAGATGAGGGAGAAGAGGGTTCTGGGGCTCCCAGGGAGAAGAGGGATCTTTAGATAAGTCTCTGCCTCTCAGAGAGGGGGCTGAGCAGAAGCAAGGAAAATACTGTTTTTAGCTCCTGTGTTTGAGGGGAAGCCGTGGAAGCTCCTTGCCCCTGAGTAAACTTTCTGAGATCCCTCCTGGATAAGCTTTGAGAAGGACCTCTCAGACCTGTCCTGAACTCCTCTTTTACACAGAGCCTGCAGAGTTGGGACCTTAGGAGATGTGCCTTGCCAAGGCTCAGCCATAATCCTCAATGCTGAGGCTTTCCAAGTGGGTGGGCACAGTGGTTCCAGGGTATTCCAACTCAGTCAGACTGGGCTGTCCCTGCTAGGTTCTGTGAGCCCCAAGCCTGCAACCCAGTTCTCACTTATCCTATCCTTATATGGAATCTGAAGAATGGGTCAGGAGCAGCTTCAGACTGGGACTTACCCTCTCCCAGTCCTCAGGGGACAGTCTTTGGAACAGAATCCTCAGTGAGATGCTCCCTTCCTATCTAACCAAGAGGGAGCTTGCTTCAGGGATGCCCAAGATCAGTGCTCAGTGGAGGAGGGAAAGCCAAGGTGAGGCTGTGAGAGCCAGAAGAGGGACTGAGATCAGACCCATCTCTCCACAACTTCTGGGCCAACCTGACTCTGTGGGATGAGTTTACTCTCCTTCCTTTGCACATGGCAGAGACACCCCCGTTCCCTGTCAACTCCAAGAACCTGTCCACATACCTTAATGTGGACTTACTCCTTTTGAAGACCCACAGGTCTATTGAGTATAGGGCAGGTGTTTGTGGAAACCCCATTTCTATTTTTTGATAGCAATAATGTTGGACTAAAAGTCCAAGTACAGGGGACAATTCCTAGCTTGGCTTTTAACTGATTGAAGGACCTTGGACAAGTCACTTTCCTACTCTGAGCCTCAGTTTGACCAACTGTAAAATATTAGAGTTGGACTCAATTTGGAATCATGGGAATCTGGGAATGGCTGGGGTGAGTGGGCTTGGCACTGGGTGTTCTGCTTATAGAATTGAGCAGGATCTCTCTCTAGGGGCCTGGGGAACACTGTGGAAAGTAGGCTCCTAAAAGGATATTTTTGGTCAAGAAGAAAGGATGCATATGTTTGTTAAGAGTATATATGTGATGTTTACATATGTCCACGGGGCATGAATACGTGTGTGTGTGTGTGTGTGTGTGTAGCAGCTAATTGATCCCTCCCTCCCAGTTGGGGTGGGGGAAGGGATCCAGAAGGCAGTCACTCATTAGGAGACAGCTAATGGGTCCAAATGGCCATGTCAGCAAAGGCTGAACTCAGATAAGCTTCCTCCCGGAGGGGAAAAGAGAGAGATGTGAAATAGGAAGAGGAGGGGAAAAAGAACAAAAAAGAGGAAGGAAGAGGAAGAAAAAAAGAAGTCTTTCCCAGAAAAAAAAACATAAGATATGCCATGTTCTAAATTTATCCCCATTGATAAGATCTTCTACCTGTGAGGAAAAAAACTTCATAACCAGCGTAGATGATGGAGAAATTGGTAGGGGAGAGAAAGAAAGCATACATGTGTTCCTGCACCCACAGACACACATATGCCAGCCTGCACTCACAGGCCCACATGGTCAGAGACACAAGGACACACGCCACTCATCGTGCACTTTTCAACATGCATTCATGCATGGGGCGGGGAGGGGAGTGTGTGCTTACCCAGGGACATGCCCCTTGCACGTGCTTCTCACACACATAAGGGCATGCACATGCAAACTAGACAGTAGATGTTCATTCACCCAAGAAGGCCAGCTCTGTGTTAGGTGTAGAGGAGTCAAAAATAAGGAGAACATAGTCCCTGCCACGCAGGAACTGACATTTTAGCGGGGGGTGGTGCTAAGAAAATAGATGTGGTATGAAACATGCTGCACACCAGGTGCACACAGAGATGCACCTTTTAGGGTCCTCTGGGGATCACCTGCCGTTCTCTTTGCCTAGAGCCATTTTCATACTGAGGGGTGGGACAGGGGAAGCCAAGGCCAGCACCCATACCTATCTTCACTCAGCCGAGCCCTGTGAGGGGACCCTTTGTATCACACCCATCTCCCCCTAAACCTTCCTTCACCACACCAGATACCTGCCATTGCTTACAAAGACTCTCACTTCCAAATTGTGAAAACACTAACAGCATGCCTTGATGTTAGCGAATCATAACATAGTCTAGATAGCCGGTGATGATGAAGATGGTCTCTAAACTTTATGAAAAGATTATTTCTATCACACAAAAAAGAAATAAAGTCCTAACTCTAAAAGTGTTAGAAGACAATATAAGTTAAAATTAATAATTTTGGATTAGAGAAGGCCCAATAAGACCCAGACTATAAAATTCATAAAGGAAAATATAGACAAATATACCACATCTAGATCTAAAACTGCTGAATGATAAAAGATTGAAAATGACAGAAAGACAAGCAACTAAAGTGTAACAAATATTAACATCCACAATAAAAAATTCTAACACATCAATAAGAAAAAGATTGATAAAAGATTAGAAAAAGGGGCAAAGTATGTGAACAGGCAATTTACACAAATAAAAATAAAAAATGTCCAATAAACTTAGAAAAATATGCTCCACATTAGAGAAATGCAATCATAATTAGTAAAATACAAATATAAACAAACATAAGATTTATTTTTGCTTAATCCATTAGATTAGCAAAAATTTCCAAAGACTGCTAGTACCCAATGTCAGAGAGAATGTCTGGAAAGTGGGTTGTCCAAACTCATAGATACAGAAAACAAATTGGTGGTCACCAGATTGCGGGGTAGGGTGGGGGCCTGGGTGAAAAAGGTGAAGGGATTAAGAAGTGCAAATTGGCATTTATGAAAATAGCCATAGGGATGTAAAGTATAGCATAGGGAATATATCAATAATATTGTAATAACTATATGTGGTGTCAGATGGGTACTAGATTTATTGGAGTGGTCACTTTGAAAGTGATGTCTAATCACTATGTTGTACAACTGAAACTAATATAATATTATATGTCAACTGTAACTAAATTTTTTTAATTAAAAAAAAAAGAAAAGTGAGTTGTCACATCAGCAATTGGAAGTACATAAATTGATTCAGTCTTTTTGGAAGATACCTTGGCAATTTCTATTAAAATTAACAATTCCCATTTTTGTCTTAGCAACTCTATTTCTAGATAACCATTATCCTAACGAAATACATCTGCCCACAGAACCACATACCAGGAGGTTTGTGCACTGAGCATTATAAAACAGTGAAAAATTAGAAGTAACCTAACAGTCCAATGGCACCCTATGCTATGGAATACTTAATATGCAGCAGTTAAAAAAATGAGCTAGATTTATATGTATTCATTCAGGAGAATCTCTGAGCCATGTTTTTCCAAGTCATATTTTTAATTAGAAAAGCAATTTGCAAAAAATAACACTAGTGTGCAAAGCTAAAAATACATTTCCCAAACAGTATGTTTACTTATGTATGATATATATATGTATGTAAATGCATAGAAAGTGATCTGGAAAACTGACCAGTAAATTGACCACAGCAGTGACCTCTGGGGAGGATTCTGGAATTGGAAAGAGTGTTTCATCTGTATTTCTTACAGTGAAGATGCATTCACAGCTTACTATTGAAATTCAAAATAAGTTTTAATAAAGGTACACTGAATGATTTAATAAAGGTGTCAACCATGAGACTTGACATACACACATAAGGCACAAAGAGCCTTACCGTTGAATGAAGAAAGGAGCCCCTCTTTGGCACTAATTCTGCCTTGACATTCTACCCCCTGGAATGTTAAAATAGAGAAGCTGTCCAGACTGACTAGAAACAGAAGATGGCCATGGCCCAAGCCATAACTGCTATAGAAAGATCACGAAAAGTTAATAGAAGGCAGAGTGGCAGGTTGACTGTGTTTTTGCTTGACTTGTAGTTTGTCGTTTTAGAGACAAGACCAGGCCCAGGAGGTCCTAGCTGTACCTACAGCCCCTGGATTCAGTCCCAGAAATTCATGACAAGTATTGAGTGATGATCGGTGCTAACAGTCCCGTACATGAGGCAGCCCTCTGCAGCTGATAGCATCCTGCCTTGCACATTTCCTCATTTGTTCCTCATTACAACTCTGAGAGGTAGCTTTTGCTGCAATCTCCATGTCACATTTGGTCCTCATGATGACCCTGTGAGGGCTTTTCTACTCATTTGTAGGTATGGAAACTTAAAGAAGTGACCTCTCCTAAGCCACATAGCTGGTCAAAGGCAGAGCATAGAATGAACTCTGGATCTTCTGGGATTTTTCCTCTAGATACACAGACAGTAAGTAACTGCCTTTCCCACCCATGTTTGTGCTCTCTCACCCAAGCACAATCATTACATTCAAAAGCACCCATACACCACATGGCTACATTAGCACATTTGCCCAGTCACACTTGCTCTTTCAAAGATCCACATATCCACACTCTCATACTGGTGTACACACTGAGCCTGTGGGTACACACCTACACAAAATCACAGACACACTCACTCTGTCTCCAGTATACATATTCACACACATAGGCACAAACCTCATAAGCCCCTGGTGGCTCTCCCTCCTTCCTAGTGGCCAGGTCTCTAAACTTGACCTTGACCTCACTGAAAGTGTTTTTGGGGGGTGAGTCTGGGCCTCTGAGGAGTGGCTGGGAAGCAGATTTCTGACCCCTACAGCCCAATTTCCCCTCCACCTGCCACACTGGGGAGAGGCTACCTGTGTTGGGCAGCAGCCAGGGTTAAATGAGTAAGAGAGGCCAGAACAGAGATCAAAATAGAA
Source organism: Macroglossus sobrinus (assembly GCA_004027375.1). NCBI lineage: Eukaryota > Metazoa > Chordata > Mammalia > Chiroptera > Pteropodidae > Macroglossus > Macroglossus sobrinus. The sequence continues at coordinate 24,471 of PVKZ01002109.1, forward strand.
ACCAGTTATCCAGACCCTCCTCAGGCCATCCTGAGCTTGGTGCAAAAACCTTGGGCTCAGAAGTCAGGTCTATTGGGTTTGAATCCAGTTCTACCACTTCCTAGTGGAGCAATGTGGACAACTTACTTCACCTCTCTAAATCTCTGCTTCTTCACCTGTAAAACCGAGCTGTTATATCTGCCTGCCTTGCGGACTGATATGAAAATCGAGTTACAGAAGCATCTGGTATAACACATGGAAAGTATTCAATAACTGGGGGCTGTTTTTGTTACCCTTGCTATTATCACTATTACTTAAAATGTTCCTAGGTGTGGCTCATCACAGAGAAGGGCCAGTAGGCAAATGAGCAGAGGTGGCCTTTCCAGGGCAGAGCAGAAGGGCAAGTGTCGGAGTAAGGCAGGTACTGGGGTGAGACACCAGAGAGGGCAGCAGTGAGTGAGGGGGGCTTCTCCCAGAGCAGGGCAGACACAGCTGGAGGTGGGTGCTGAGCATGACCTATGCTGGGTCCCCTGGTTCTGAGGACAGATGGGAGCTGGGGGACTAGTCTTGAATGCCTAGCATCTTGTCTCTCTCAAGCTCTAGATAGAAATCAGGGCCCAGCCATCAGCACCGCTCCCCTTTTTTCCTCCTTATCCCTGTTACCAGTGTGTCAAACAGGTACCACATCCTGCTTACCATTGTTGCCTGAGAAACCACTGCATTCTCCAGGAACCCCAAAGAGGCTTGGAAGGTTGGAGTTTTTCTGCTTTATGAGCAGTCGGACTGGGAAGGATTCTCTGCTAATTGACCTTAAGATGGAATATTGAGGCACAGGACCCTAATCCAAGTCACAGGGAGAGTCCAGCAGAGCTGGGGCTAGAATCTCTAACTTTTACTTCCAATCCCAGACACTGAGCACCAGGTCTGAGAAGGGGAAGAAGGTCCCCTTGGCATGGGTTGAGGAGTCAAGATTTGCATTTTCTGGAAATGAGGCCAGACTTAGCCAGTGCCTGGAAAGAAGCAAGGCTTTTCCAAGGCAACCCTAGGCCTCTGTTAGATGAGACCATAGGGAAGCGGGAGACAGGGGGAACACTGAGGCCCAAACCGCTCTTTCTGTGGCCTGGGCTTAGCTAAAGAGGCCAATTACCCACGAGCCTCTGCTCCCCAGGGCCCCATCCCTAGGAGCAGTTATCATCACCTCCAAGCCCAATCGGATCCCCTTTTATCAAAAGCCCCCATGGCACCAGCCTGTCTGAGCCTCCCCCACCTCTGACGCCCAAGACATTTGTTTTGGTATCTGTGGTGACTGTGGTCAGAGCATAATTGGGGTTGAAACACCCACTCGGACCCCTAAAGGATAAACAAGCTGGGCTGGGGCAGTCCTGGAACCAGTGTGAAGACAGACATGAAGACAGTGGGTCCGGGGAAGCCAGGCAAGCTGGTTGTGGAGGAGCTGGTGGGGAAGGGAGGGGGACCAGGTGGAAAGAGAGTGGGGAGGCCAATGGTATGCCTGCTTCCAGAACAGCTGCTGCTGGGATGTCAGCACCCTGATGCCAACTAGGAAAGCCTTTCTATCCACCCACCCTGGTCTGCGGCTGCCCTCAGGAAGCTTCGGGTCTAATAGGAGATTACCCTGGCTCTTAGGAAGTCCCTTCTAAAGCAGACTTCAGGAAGCTTATTAACAGTTCTATTCCCTGGACCCCATCTCCATAGCCTGCAGGTCAGTAGGCCTTTAGGCCCAGGTGTCACACTTGGTTGATGGGGAGGTCTTGACCTTGCCTTCAAGGAGCCTGAGAGCAGGAAATAGGGCCCTGCCTGGGGCTGGGAGTTCCCATCAGGTCACACAGGTTGTGGAGCCAAGAGGGACACTCCAAGATCTCAGCTAATTAATACAAGCAGAGAGCTGCGGGGAGGGATTTACAGTAAGGACACCTAGGCAGGAACTGCCAAGGAGTTGTTTTCCTAGGACTCCAAATGAGGTAGCTGGGACTAAAGGAGGTTTGGCTATCCTTCAGAGCCTGGTTCTGCCAGCTCAACCCTCAGGACTCACGGCATTTAAAGGGCCAGAGCCTTGCATCTAAGGTGGAAGCAGCTTGTTGGCTAGGTGGCAACTCAATGCCATGCAGTGTCATGTCCAGCCCTAGTAGATGGCATAAGACCATAGTCTCAAGGTGTATTTGGGGGATGGGGGGCTTGGAAAAGGGTCTGGCTGGGGGTATCTGACAAGGCAGGTATTGAAGCCACAGGTCTCCTGAACCTTAGGACCCATTTGTGTCTCTCTTCTCTGGGCAGCTTTACTTGGAAGAGGGAGGAAAGTGTGTCCACTGAGGAGACAGAGGTCCTTGAGTGGAACAGGTTCATAGTCCGGCGTGTTTGAACGATCAGACTGCAGGATCAGTGAGTGCTCCAGATGCTGAGAGCTGGGCTTTGCTGGACCCCCACTAACCACATTACGCCAATAGCTCCTGTCTTGGCTGCTTCTGAGGGTCTCTCAGGGAAGTGGTGGACTTGTGCCTGGGAAGAAGAGACTTGACAGGCTGGCTGCATTTCAGGGGAGTTGGGCCAGGGCCAGTGAAGTTGGGACTGACTACATCCTCCCCTGCCAGGGTCCCACCTCCCACACATACTTTCTGGGGCCCCAGCTCTCCTCCGAGATGATCCCATTTGAGAATGGCACCATGTGTGGTGTGATGTGTGAGACGGGTCCTGTGTTTTGGCCCCACTGAGGCTAAGGGCCCTTTCCTCAGCAAGACTCCCCACCTCCACTTAGACTCTCCTTTCCAGAAAGGCATTTCCTCACCCAAATGCAGTCTCCCACCTCCTGGAGCTACCGTGCTGGGTTTTAGGTCTGCCATCTGGTGGACATTGCCATAACTACCACCATCAACTTCTGAGGCCGTGTTTTTATAAGAGGCGTGGCCAGACAGAGCGGCGCAGACCACAGGGTAGGACAGGGCACTGAGGGAGGCAGGTCTGATTCCTGTGAACACACCTACATCCTGTTTCCTGGGATTCGGAACTCCCTGGGACTCAGAACTCCCTGGAGCTGGGCTTGACTGGTGGCCCAAGCTCTCAGGAATTGGGCAAGAACCTTCAGGTAAAAGTTCCCTTTGCTCCACCCCCATCCCTACTCTTAGGAAGCCCAAGGGCCACCCAGCAGCCCCCATTCTGTCTCATTTCTTTTGTCCGGCCTAGAAGGGCATCCAAAGCCATAGTCCTGTTTCATGGAGCCGAAAAGTTCTTGCATGTTTTCCTGGGTGGAACAGATGCTCAAGAATGAGGGCCCTCTCTCTACGACCCCCTCCATCCCCTTGCCTGGGGTTCCATGCCTGGAACAACCAGTAAACACCCACAATCCAGCAGGGATCCAGAGGTCTAAGGATCCACCTCGGAGATGGAAGGATGAAATCTCTCATTACAGGGTTCTTCCATGCACACGCAATGGTGAATAATTTATGTACAAGGCAGAGAAGACAATAAATCAGCAGCAATGATTAACATGAGCTGTTTTATGTGTGAGAAAGATCTATGGCAAGAGGCTGCCAGGTTGCTGGTGATTAATGCTGCTGTTTGTACTGCCTTCTGGGCCTTTATATTCAATTATGGGCCTGGAATATGTGGGGGGTCCTGGGGATGGCATAGGGTGGACAGAGAGCCCAGGAAAGAAATGGTTGATGTCTAGGATCAAGGTTGAGGTGACAATAGGTGGAAGGTTAGCCCTGCGGGCACCTTTACTAATAAGAAGTTTAGGTTAGTAGGATGGAGTACTGGCTATTTCTGTAATCGGAGTCACTTTGCCTCTAAGGTCACCTCTAAATACTAGTCAAAGAGGTGCCCTGGGAAGAGGGCACAGATAGAAGGAGGCATCCTTGTGAAACTGACTCTTCCAGAGTCAAATTTTGGGTTTCTAACCCCCCGCCCCTGTCCTGCCACCACCATGCCAGGAGTGGAGTAACATTAGCCAGCCCGCTTGGGCTGTGGAATGGTGCTTAATGCTGGGAAAGTTCCTTGTTGGCAACAAACCAGGGAGCCAGGTCCTGTCTCCACATCAGGGATGGTGGCAGTGGGGCAGGCTGGGGGAGAATGCTCGGGTGCTCTTCTCCTAGCTGACCTAGGAAGCCCTGGGAGGCCCCCTCCCTAGATTCCCACACTTGGGCCTCTTGTCCTCAGCCAGCTCCAGCTGGGCCCCATCAGTACCGGGGTTTCCAAAGACCAGTGGCGGCATCAGGGTTAAGCGATTTCCCCCGCCCAGCCCCTCCCAGATCTGGCTCCTATTAGCTCCTTCCTCCTCCTCCTCTTCAGTGACCCCTGTGTAGTGTGGCCTGCCTTTCCTCAGGACCCAAGGGTTGTCATGAGGCACAGGGTGGTGTGGGGGTTCTTCTGGGAGCTGGACTGATGGCTGGGTGTGGGGACTCTGTGGGGAACTGGAGTTGTGAGGAGAGTGCTGCCCTCCCTTCCCTCCCCCAGCCTGCTGGGAGTCTGTGCTACGTCATTCTACCCACAGGCCAAGGCTTCAGAATTCCAGTCCTGGGTGGGAGGAGGTGCTGAAAGAAAAGAAGAAGGGAACATCATCCCCTTGGTGGGGGTGGGTGGGATGGGGCACCAGAGGAGGCTGGCAGGGGCAGGCCAGAGTTTCTGGCTGGAGAGTCTCCGGCTCATCTCCCCAAGACCCGCACCCTGTGCACACACACATCACAATGCTACATGTCCCTGTGTGTGAGCCTGGGTGGGTGTGAAATTCTGTATCTGCCTCCATGAGTCTCTGATGAGTGTCTGGGTCCACAGCTGTGTGTGCCTGTGTGTCTGAGCACCTGCTATGTCTTTGTACTAGTGCCTGTGTGGTGAGTGTGTGAGCACATACTTGAAGCTGCCTCACTCGCAGCCCTGTCTAACCCATCATTCCCCGACAGCAGTCTTCCTCAGCCCCTAATCCCCTGTTTGCCTGGCTCATCCCCTGGACTCCTTGGGACTCCATTAATGAGCTCTGGCTGCCCCAAGACAAGCTCCAAATTAACCCCACTGCTGACCCTGACATGGACACCTGTAATTAGGCCAGGAGTGTCTGAGGCAGAGAAGGCCCTGGGGCTCAGTGGGGAGATGGCAAGGCTGGGCTGGGACAGGGCGCCTAATGCCCAGGAATGCTCTAAAAGCTACGCCTGGCTCCAGGGCCCCACGCCCGGCTCACCTCTAATACCTCTCAAAGCCTCCCAGACGGGGCTCCAGGGGGATTACGTGTGGAGGGGCCCTGATGGTGCTCAAGGCTGTTCAGCAGGCCCACCCTGCTGGCTCCGGGCTGGGGAGGTTTTGTGGAAGGGGAAGGCTGCCCCCGCAGCCTCAGAGCCCAGCAGCCAGCCATGAGGTCCTTAGCAGCCCAGAACCCATGCCCATGACAGCAGCTGCCCAGGGAAAAGCCAAGTCCTGGCTGGCTGATATCCCCACCAGGGCCAGCCCCTCTCCCCCCAACTTGTTTTGTTTGCTCTGTGCAGCATGTCCGGTAGCTCCATCTGCATTAACCCCTGACCCTGACTGTAACTCTTCCTCCCTGCTGACAACTCTGTTTACCCAGTGGTTTCTCAGGAGCAAAGCAGAGGGTTCGCTCTTGCCCCATCTGCCTGGGCTCTCCAGGGAAAGCTCCACTTTGCTTGGGATTCAGATCCCAGGAGCTGCTAGAACCCATGAGTGTGCCAGGTGCAACTGATGTGGTTGCAGCTAAGGGCCTGGGAGGAGGCTCCTATCCCGGTTTGGGAATAGGGTGCATTGGTACCATCATCTCAATGTGCAATCTGGCAAGATCTATCAAAATTTTTCAATGAACATATAACATTTGACCTAGAAATTCCACTGCCAAAAATTTGTCTTTGCATGTCCTGCAATTGTATCGAGACTATTTATTGTAGCATTGTAAGAGCTAAAGAAATACTGCGGGTGTTCACCTAGAGGACTAGCTAAATAATGAAGCAATAGCCATACAATGGAATACTATGCAGCCATTCAAAAAAAAAATCTGCATGTTCCCATCAAGAATGATTTTCAAGGTAGAAAGATAGCAAAGTGCAGATAAAAAGCAAGGTGTGGAACAGTGCAGAATATGTCACCATTCGGATGGGGTGAGAAGGAAAATATGCAAACAAACGTTTACATATCTTTGAAATTATCTTTTAAAAAAATATTCAAGAAATAAAGATGATGGTTTATGGGAAAAAGAACTGAGAGCAGGAATGAGAAGGAGACAAATTTTTACTGTTAAATTTTTAGGACCTTTTTGAACTTTCTACATATTTTACCTTTCAAAAATAAACAAAATTATTATATATACAATACTAAATAAAATGAGTGTATCCTGGAGCCCAACTATTTGAGTTCCAGAAATCTAGCCTATGGAAATACACAAGTACACAATAATTATACAAGGATGTTCTATTGTTTAAATTCACATACTGTAAAACAACTTAAATGGTCTTCAATAGGTAATTGTTTAAGTAAATGATGGTGGATCCAAGCTATAGAATACTGAAGGACAAAAATGAAGTTGATCTACGTGTAACTGGCATGGAAACACTACAAAAAAAATGTAAGAGAAAAAGGAAAATCACCATAACAGTACAAAAATATTCTATATATGAAAAAGAAAAGAAAACTATATGTTTCTCTATGTACATATATATTACATAAATTTATCCCCAAAACACTAAATTAACGACAGGGAGAAATGGGATGGGGAAGTTAACTCCACATGCTTCTGAATATGCAATGAGACTCTGAGCAATTTTTTTTTTTTGTATAATTACAAAATAAAATAAATAAAAGCTTGTAAAAAGAACAATAGCACTACAGTCACTCATCTACTTTCCTTCCAACACATTAGCTTCTGGAACCCACATGACCATACTATTATTATCCTTATGTTACAGAAGGGGAAACCAAGGCTGAGAGAGGTTAAGCAACTTCCTCAAGGTCGTACAGCAAACCCAAGCCAGAATCAGGCCCCATAACTTATTGTTCATGCCATTTCTCCTTGCAGGGGCCATTTCTTTTGGAGGTGTTCTGAGCCTCTTCAAAAGTGCTGACATCTGGACTAGGGTTAATAATTCCCCCAGCCCCCTACATAGTGAACCCCCTTTTCTTCCGGTCCACCTCATCCTCTCCAGTCCCCACAGGACCTGCTGGCGAGCTCAAGCAGGGGTGGGCTCCATAAACTGGTGCAGTTCCCGGCCTTGGCATGACTGCCAGCTTCCCCGTCACCTGCTCTTGTTCTGGCTCCTTCTACCAGTGAAAATTTAGTACCCATTCCCCGCCAACACCCACCCATGGCCACAGAGCACCCCCTTAATTACACTTAATGGCAAAGACCATAAGAGCTTTATTAACTTTATTATGGACCCAATTAGCAGCTAATGCCCCATGACTACTGTCCCCCCCACCAATAATCCCATTAAACATAATGAAGCAGCCATCCCCACTCCCCTGCTCGGTGGGGGCTGAGAGGACAGGGAAATCCATCTTTCTGGGCCTAATTCTGCCCCCTCAGGCCCGTTGGACACCAGCTCAGGCCCAGAGCTTCCCTGGGACCAGAACTGGGTGTGCGAAGACAGAGATTGATCAGCAAGTTTTTGATGCCAGCCATTGAGTCTACACACACACACACACACACACACACACACACACACACGCACACGCTCACACACACACACACACACACACACACACACACACACACTCACATATACCCATAGCCTGGCTGATGCCCAAATACTCCTTTCCCAAAACAGGGTTGTGGAAACACACACAGCTCTCAAACACAACCAACCCAGTCCAGCATGCAGGCACTCTCTCAGCCTTGTCAAAGAGCTCCTCAGAGCAGGGATGTCCAAGTCAAGGGCCTTTGCTTTGGCTGACAGTTTCAAATATTTATTCAGCATCTGCAATATGCAAGGCACAGTGAGAAGCCCTCTCTGCCAACTCACTTAGGCATCACGATGAAAGTAGGCATTATTTCTCCCATTTTATAGATGAAGAAACTGAGGCACAGAGAGACCATCAGTTTTTGAAACAGGTGCTCTACATGATTTGCCTTTGAAGATCTCTCCTCTCTCCTTCCCCAGAAACACACCTTTCCTCATCCTAAGGCAGAAGAAACAGAGATCATAAATATAACTTTCTGTTCCCTACAGATAGAGAACAATGGCATAAAGATGGTTCAATGGACCATCGTGGTGATCACGATAAGACAGCTTTTGGGGATGCGATTCCTTGTCAACCTTGATGGGGGTGAAAGGACTAGAAACCAGAAAGCATCCCTACCCCTACTGTCACAGGAAGCCCCCGAATTACTAGATACCAGTCCTCTGGTCCAGGATCTGGCATGAATGAGAAGACTGACAGGAAGGGATAAAGGGTGTGTAAGAGCAACCACAATGGGCTAAATCCCCAGCTGCCCCAGTGATAAAATCTAAAGGTTCTGGTCCCTGAGGGTCTGTGGTAGGGGTCTTTGTCCATCCCCATTCCAAGAAGAAGAACTGCCTCAAAATGGGGTGGGGGTTGACACATAAAATCTCCACTGAGCCTTGACCCCAGATAAGGAGTAAGGAGTAAATGCGAGACTGACAGGGTGAAATCAATGGCTGCCCTGAACAAGAGGGCAGAGAATCAGGAAGAGAGACCCTTGAACCTTTGCTTGGAAACAGGCTCCCTGTTCCTGTCCCCTCCCCCGAGCTGGCCCAGCCTGGAAGCAGCCACTTGAAATGGGTCCCAGGGAGCCTGGGAGAGGGGCTGGCCTGGCTCCAGCCTCCAACTCCTGACGCCCCAGCCAGGCCCACTTCTCCAACGCCCTTGGCCCAGCCCCAGCTGGGGCCAGGAGATGAGAGGGAGAGTTTTCTCTCTAGACCCATCCAAGACAGGATCCCTCCTCCTCAACATACACCCAGCATGGCAGCCCTCCAACTGTTCCATCCCTGGGGAGGGCAGGGGATGTGGACAAGTCAGCACCCTCTCCTTTCCCAAGAGGCCACGGGGCCTGGGGAGCGGGTAAATCCTACTCCCTAGGGTTATTCCAGGGCATGGCACTAGGGAGACTCCTTGAATAGGGCCCTATTCTTCCCTTTGCCCTGGATAAGTGTTCTCTGATACCACCCCCTCACGAACACACCTACTCTCTGAACAAACAGCACTACCCTCTCATCCCTCCTCACACCCAGAGGTACCTGGTGCTGAATAACCTCATCTGGAGATATCCAAAATCAGCCAACAGGGATCACTAAGGAACCTTGATGGGGATAGGTAAGGGTGAAGGGCAAATGTAATTTGGGGTCCTTGTGGGAAAGTTAGCCTGTGCTGGGTTCTGGGTAGGTTGGCTGTGCAAACTTAAGCAAGTCTCTCAACCTCTCTGAACCTGTAAAATGAGGCTGAAAATAGATCCTACTACATAGGGCTTTTTGTGAATATTAAAGTTGTAACATATATGAAATGCTTAGGAAGTATCTGGAGATACTTAGAACACAATAAATGTGAGTTGTGTTGTCAGCAGAATTGAGATAGTCCCTAGACTGATGATAAAAATAACAATAATAATAGATAACATTTTAAGAGCATGATAAGGACCATAGCCTCCTCAGCTAACCTTGTGCCTGGTTCTTACTGAGAAAGGAGGAGTGGACTCATGTCTCCTCACCTTGGCCCTGCAAGGTTTCCACTACTTAGAGCTCACTCTGACATGATGACTCCGCAGGCCTGACTCGGCCCTCACTCCCAGTAAAGGCACCCCCATCACCTCTTCTTACTTGTCCCCCTCCCCCACTCCCACACAACGTTCCTTTTCCCACTTTTCTTTCCCTGGAGCAAGGAGGAAGAAAGAGATATCAAAGTTTGAAGAATGTGAAAAATAGCTGGAGCTGAGAAAGGTTTGAACTTCAAGGCACCGCCCCCATCCCCACCCCTTCTCTGCCCAAGGGATGGTCTTTCCACATGTCTCTGCAGGGAGACCCCACCCCTAGGTGCTGACTGACACTGTCAGATGAGGAGGGTGAGCAGGAGAGGAGGTGAATTGTAAGGAAGAGCAGCTGCCCCAGCCCAGAGGCCTGTTCCCGGGTTGGGGGCCCCACCCAACTCATCCAGTGTTCAGATTCATGGCCAGGTGGGAAGAACCCAGAGGAGGGGTCAACCTGACCTGGATCCCAGCTTCCTTGGCCAGAACTGAAAGTGACAGGGGTTGAGCCAGCTGGTTGGGAAGCAACTCTTTTCTCAAGAGGCAAGAGGGAGCCAGGACTTTGACTTTCATCTCCAAGTACCTTCTCAGCCCTCAGCCCTGTCTGAAGATCTCATTGGACTCCCTGCCTCAATTTCCCCACCTGTCAAAGAGGACCAAGCAAATGTTATTACTTGCTCTGTTCTCTGGGAGTGGTCAAACTGAGCAATGGGTGGGAAGTCTGGGAGAGAAGGCCCTGGCAGAGTAGCCAGTCCCCTCATCCTGTCTCTGTCATCGTTAACAGCCACAATTATTATTACTTGGAGAGATGGGCTAGAGGTGGTCAGGTTGGGGTGAATGAAATGAAAAAGTCCTCGGTATGTGCCGTCTCGCCAGGTTAATACTCCTGCCTGTCGGCCTGACAGCTGCAAGATTGATTACCCAGGCCTCCCGCTCTTTATAACTCGATCAGTCGAATTAATCTCTGGCTGTCGGCCCATCTGATGCCTGAATCACAAATTTAATTTGGAGGTGTACAGCTCCTCCCCCATCCCGCCTCCTTCCCCCAGGTCCCCTTCTTCCCAAGTCCATCCCATCTCCCCCTTCCTTTTATTCCCCACTTTCCTCCCCTTTCTCTCCATTTCTCTTGCTCCCTGTTTTCTTGTTCCTCCTGCTTCTGCTTCCTACTCTGCCTCTCAGGCTCCTCAAAGGGCAGCGGGTGGCAGAGGTGGGAGAGGGAGTGGGTGGCCCTGAGTCAGCAGCCCTTCTGCCCAGGCCAGGGGAGTGGTCGCATTCACCCCCCACTGGGCAGGGCGCCCACTCCACCATGCTCCACCCCAAACGGAGGAAGAGGCTTAACTGACACTAAGTAAGACATATTAATGTACTAAAGACTTAATGAAGTTGTGGGGGGGGGTTGAGGGGTGGAAAGTGCTTGCTTTATTAGTTTATGGCCGATTAATGGGGACGCCATTACTGTGATGGAGATGGATTGCTGCTGTCAGCAGCCTGGGCTGAGGGCCGGCGGCCGCTCCTTTCCTCGGGTGGTGGGTGCCCCAAACAGAGTCAGAGAGAACTTCATTAGGAGTGCCTATAAGATCCCATATGGGGAGGCCCTGAGGCCAGGCCGGAGGAGTGGGGGCGGGGGCTCAACTCTGGGCTTTGGGAGGGAATTCCAAGGGGTCAGGGCCTGGGTGCACATATTAGCTGAGAACTCCCCCAAAGGCAGAGTCTTGATAATGTCACCTGGGGGTAAGGGAGGGAGGAAGGTAATAGGACAGAGCAGCCAGCCCAAGGATCTACGTGAGACCTTTCCAGAAAAGGGAGGGAAGAGAAAGGGAAGCCAGCCCCATCCCTTCCATCCTTTTTGAGAGTGGAATGGTGTCCAGAGACCCCAGGCCCATTAGCCCAACAACTGGACCACCCAGCACCAGGCAGCTTTCTCCCTGAATGAGCTAGACACTTCCCCCCACACTCTCTGGATGGAATAGAGAAAAAAAGCCACATGCCTCAACTACCTGCCAGGCAACCAGCGGGAAGTAATGAAACGGAGAACGGGGCAGGTGGACCTAGAGATGAGCAATGGCGGATAAGAGAAAACACGACACAACCTCTAGGCTTAGGCCTGGGGGACAGGAGGGGCCCCAGTCGCTGGACACACTGACCCAGACACACCCTCAGTGGCTTCTGCTTCCTCTCAGCTCCTTCTCGCCTCCACAATCCCAGAGTCAACTTGCTTTCCAAGAAGAGGGAGAACTAAGATTTGGATCTCACACAGCTCTGCTCCAAGAGGCCGCTCTCTATTTGGAAGATTCCAGATACCCAGGGTCTTCTATAAACTCACATCTCCTAGGAGTGTATGACATTTTAACATGGCTGTTTTGGTGCGGGGACATTAAACTTTCAGAATTTTTTTTATTATTATCAAGTGGCGTTTACAAGTACTCCCCAGCCCTTCCCTAAACCCACTTTGTCCTGATCCCAGCTCTCAACCCCAACCAGTCCCTGAGAAGAATCAGAGGTGAAAAGAGATTCCTGGATGAGCTCAGAAGCAGTTTCCTGACCAAAGTACACGGTACTAAAAATACATTTTTGGATTTTGATACGTTAGGCCAAACAACTGTGGCAAAACGACTGAGCCAAAATGCCCTATTTGATCCCTTTGCCCTACTTCCTGCCATGTATGTGATTCCATGTTGATATATGTGCCTAGCTCTATGAGCTACCAAGTGTCCGAGTGCCAGCCCTGGTCTGAGTGTACCATGTGTCCATGTACTTCCTCAAGGGCCCGCATCTGTGTGTGCTGGGCGTCTGCATTGCAATACAGACACTCCTTCCTGGGGCACCGAGGTTGTCACTCTATGCTGCTCAGGGGTCACCACCCAGGCTCACTCCCCCAGGTAGGAGCTACCTGCTCAGCTAACTGGGAAATAAATACCCTGTTTCTGAGAGTAATTTAATTATTGGCTCCTGTGGACTAGTGGGTAATTAAATTCCGTAGCTCCCAAAGTAATTAATTGCTATGCAAATAGTACTGCCCTCCGCTTTGGAGAGGAGGATCTCGGCCTGGGTTTGCCCTGCAATTAGAAGCTAATGATTACCCTGTCAGTTCCCAGCTTCTGTCGGGTAATTACCTGCTGAAGCCCCACTGGTCAATGAGGACGGTTCCTATCACCTGCTGCCGTGGCTCTGGCTCTTGTGGTCCCAGAGCATCCCTGGAGCTCTGGTTGATCTTGAGGTCCTCCCCATCCTGCACCATATCCACAAACCCCAGGACCCCCATAGAGACTCTCTCACTTCTGACCAAGAACAACTAAGGATGGACATTCCCTCGCCTCACTTTGCTAAGGGAAACAGCCTCAGCTCCTCAGTGTGTCAGTTCCTGTTAGATAGGCTCACTAACCTCCACTGAGAGATTCCTAGCTGGTGGGAACTTCCCCAAAGAATATCTAACAGTTAATCATAGAAATCACTTTCACCGTGTGATTTTTTTTTTGATGTGTCAATGAGGCTAACCTGTGAGAATAAAAGAAAGGCAGCAGCTACCTTGTAGCAAACACATACCTTCTTCTAGTTATTCAAGCAAACAGTAAGCTAGGTCCTATTATAAAGAGATTTTGAAAATGTAATTAAAGTTCCTAATCAGTTGCTTTAAACTAGGGAGATTATCCTTTGTGAGCCTGATCTAATCAGGTGGACCCTTAAAATGGCCTGAGCTATTCTTGATGATGGGGACTACACATAGCAGTTGGGTCTACAATTGCCCTCACCTCGCAATATCTTACCTTCCTGACTGCCTGTGGGCAAAAACTTTGCTAGTACCCAGGGGTCCAGGTCGGTCCTGATCTTTCGTTCCTGATGACCTGACCTATGGATTTTGGACTTGTTTAGCCAATTACCCCCATAAATGCATAAGCTAATTCCTTACAATTAGCTTCTGTCTTGAATTCTCTGCCTGACTGGTACACCCCTTTTTAGAGATGAGAAAACTGGAATCAGGCACAGAACAGTGGCTGACCAAAGAATCTATAGCTAGTAAATGAAAAAACAAGGTTTGGAGCCAGGCCCCCGACTAAGTTACCACTTCCTATTTAGCAGCAGGACAAAGCTCCAGGTCCCAAGTACCAGGTAGGTCACACCTGTGCCTAAATGAAAGGGCATTTATGAATCCTCACATGCCATAATCCCCAAGTATCATTGTGGTTCAGCTGCTTTCTCATTTCTTACCTGGATCTTGACCCCTCCATCAGCTCCCAGTCTTATGTCCTGGGATCTGGATACTCTCTCTGATTCCTGCCCCAGAACATGGGGTTGGAAGTGGCAGCCCCTATGTGCCTTCTGGGCACTGGGCACTCCTTTTGAGGAGTATCCAGACCCTACCCCTCTGGATCCTCCTCCTCTAAGTCTGAAGTCTTTCAGCTGAATCTCTGTGAGATAGTGTCCTGGCATAGTCTCAGGGTTGGGGGGGGGGTCCCTGGGGAAGCTGGATGCTGGGTTGAGGGGGAGAACTTGTGGAGGCTGGGCTGAAGGGCACTGAGCCAAGAATATATCTCATAGGTCTGGGAAAGAAGAGATATAAGGGGCAGTAGGGGTCAAAAGGATGATACCACTCACCCTCCCCACACTTGGGCATCTCCCCCTTACCCTTCTGGTCTCAGCTTCTGCATACTTCTCCAGGAAGCTCTCTCCCACCCCTAGACAAAGGTAAGCACATACTCCATGTTCCCTCTCTCTCCCATACTTTTATCCTGGGCCAGGTGAGCAGAAGGCAGAGGGCCCAGGAAGAGGTTTTGTAGGTAACTATTGCTCCTCAGCCCACAAGACCACGTCTAGAGTTGAAGGTAGAAGGAAGTGCTACTGGCTTTAAGGTCAAAGCCTAGTCCTGTGAATGCCTTGCCTTTGGGTCACACACACTCTGAGATGAGTATGTGCAAGACCACCACCTCTACTACCAAGGCAGATGAGATAAAGGTGGCAAGCAGAGGGTGGCATCAGGAGAGCCAGATGTGATAAACAAATAAGTTTTCCGGATTTCATATGGATTTCAGAGATGCCAACCTTGGAGAGGTCCTTTGCCTCCTCTCCCTGGCTTTGCCTGGCCCAGCCCTCCCACAGTAGAAGGAAACTAATGGTATCCCTTGGTCTGGAGCCTGTACCCTGCCCTCTAATCTCCACTTATACTTCTGATTTGCTGCAGAAACTGGTAGGCGTCATGTTCCTGCCTGTGCCTTCACGAGAAGGCAATTTCTTGCCTCTTGCTAGAGACTTTAGGACAAAGATGTCTGATCAAGTACAAGTTAGCACTCTTTAAAGAGCAGTATATAGAGTGGGAGCTATGCCACCCTCATCAAACAGGGGTTCCCTAAAAGTAGGGGGCCAGGTATCTCCCCGCTAAACAGGGACTCCCAAAGGCAGTTGATAGTCCCCTTCTATCTTCTCCCTCAGTGCTTGGCTCCAAGGTCTGTAAAAATAATTCTTAAAAAAAAAAGTACCTATGAAGTAGGCTCGTAGAACCAGGGGTCTCAGAGCATGGCCAGGGCCTCCAGGCACCCTCCACACAATCTGGCCTCCTGTCTCGACTGGTACAGTTACTGCTCCACTGACAGCTCTTTAGAATCCATTCAGAGTTTTGGCCCCCCTGTAATCTCTGGGTGACAAATATTTCCCCTAATGAACTGATAGAAATTGGATTAGACTGGAATGCCGTGTGCTTGGATTCTAGCTGATTAAACCCCCATCTGTGCAAAGCCTGCCTGTGAACAGCTCATTACATATAATTTTTTGAAGGAAGGAAAAAATGATATTGATGTTCAAAGAAGCAAGAGGGAAAGTGGAAGCAAAATGTCTGTTCAGACTTTTGTCAAGGTCTAGTTGCTTTAAATCTGACCAGGCCAGCAATCCTCACACTAGGACACCTTCAATTTTCCTAACTCAGGTTGAGGATACCCTCAGGCTCAGATGCTTGTACCCTTACCCAGGAGCTCTATGCAGGGTTCTCTGAGCCCACACCTATCTGTCCCCTGCAAGGAGCATTGACTGGACAGGGAGTTGCTTTGGGGAAAGGCAGGAGATAAATGGGGTAGTCAGACCTGTGGATTCAGTTCTCACCATATTAGGCTCCAGCTCTTTTTTTAATTCCAGAATCATCCAGTCTCCTTCAAAGGAAATTACACGGAGTTTGGAGCCTCATCCAAGACAGGGACTCAGGGCTATTCCTGGGCCCTATATCAGTCAGGACCAAGGATAGCACCTTTGCCATTGCAAGAATCTCCAAATTCAAGCTCTTTCCACGGAACTCTTTCCTGCCAAACATAGTTCTTCATTCTTTAACACTCTTTTTCCTTTTCTTTCTCCTACCCCTCCTCTTATCCCTCCCTCTCTTCTTCCTCCTTCTTCTCTTCTCACTACTTCTTCTTAATCCCACAGACAGAACTTAGCAATGGTTCTTCACCACCAAGTACTTCACCCCAGGAATCCCTCAAGAAGAGTTATTTAAGCATCTCAAGAAGCCTATCCTACCTAACCTCTGTTAAAGATCTTATTGCCATGACTGACTCTCATTCACACTATCCAAGAACACGCACACACTGAAATCTGGTGTCTAGCAGGAAGGATGGTCAGAGTGATTGTATTTGAAAGGCTGGCCAACTCTCTCCCTCTCAGTGGAGCCAGGGATCAGCCCACCTGATTTAAATACCCTCTGCCTGACTGTGGCTCTAACTGCACAGCCCTCCCCCATCTCTCCTTTCTTCCTACCCTTTCCCTCCCCGTCCCTACCCTTTTGCTCCTCTCTTCTATGTCTCTATGAAAAGTGGCAGCAGCTGCAGAAGAAGGCATACCCTTCAATGAACATCAGCAATTGTAGTGACTGAGTGTCCCAGCCTTCTTTCCCAGTTAATCTAACTTGGGAAGAGTTGAGGTGTGCTCTGGCTCTGCTGCCCATGAAAGGCAGAGAATAAATAACAAGCCAGAGGCATAAACAGATGTGCAGATATATACAGCTGGTGCTTTCCTGCCAAATTACCATGGACGGAATGCTGGCAGAGGGCCAGGATGCCTCCCCCTCCATTTGGAGTTTGGCCATCAGGACCCATCCAAGCTCACCATTCATTTGGCAACATCAAAGTGAGATGAGGGGATGCCAGGGAAGGGAGTGGAGAGGCTGCAGGTGCCCTTAGGTTTGGTGAAGAGCTCCTGAGGTTTATTCTAAAGACTCAGAGGGGTGGGTGTGTATGTGTGTGTGTGTGTCAATGGGGAGGGGTAACATGGGGAGAAATAGGAAGTTCTGACCAGGCATGCCCTGAAGATGCTTTAGAATAGTAGCTCCAGGGCGTGGCTTAAAAATAACCTGAGGGTCAACTCTAACAACATCATGTATATACATAATGAGCTCTAAGTTGCCACCCTCCCTCTCACTCAAGGACACATTTCTGGGCTCTTTGATTTTTGATATTGCTCAAGTTGGCATGGAGTGAAGCAGGCAGGGAACAGCTGGATGAGAGCCAATTAGAAACCGCCAAACATGAAAAGATGTCCCTGAAGACTCCAGCCTCAGAACTAGAGATAGGGGGAAACTGATTAGAGTTTTTGTGGCACCATGGCACCAAAACACAAAGCAGGGAAAGAAAGTATGAGTAAGATGGAGTGCTACCCAAGGGGACCTCTCTCTGTGGATACCCCCAGATCTGAATTCAAAGAGACACTAGGTCATCTTCCAGGCTTCATTCAGATAATACAGTCTTGTCTCTTCATCAGTCATTATGTCTTTCTCATGCCAGGCCAACTCATGCAGATTCGGGGGTGGGGGTGGGGATGGAACAGTGTTTCCAGTGCCTGATGCCTGTCCCTTCTCTAGATAAGATGACACAGAGTCTGGGAATGGTGGATATGTGCTCTGGCAAACTGTGGTATTCTGATGGATCTGTGAAAATAATGACCTAAAAAGACAGGACTGACTATGGAGTGCAAGGGTGGGTTGAAGGAAGGAGAAATACAGAGCCGGGAGACTAGTTAGAGGACTGTTGTCATCAAAGCTGATGGGTTCCAGAACCACACAATGGGAAAGGAACGAAGGAAAGAATAAAGGGAGAGCCTGTGGGCCAGGTGGTGGACTAACAGGAATCAGAGATGAAGAGGGATAGTTTGGCCGTCTAATTTATTATGCAATCCAGAACAGTTCTGAGCATGAAAGGAGTATTATCAATTGTTTCACTGGGTTACTAGACATACACTGGACAATCCCGGGCAAATCCGGACACAGACACCTTGGTAAGGATGACTCAAGGTGTGGTGCTTGAGTGATATTATAGGGTGATGCTGACTAAAATAAAGAGGCTGGGAGGCAAAGTGGAAGGATGAAAGGGGGGTGGACAATGAGTTTGGTATTAAACTTGTGAATTTGAAGTGTTTGGAGACATTCACCTGGAAAAAACCAGCAAGCCACCCTCTTCCAAGCATCTGTGAGTGACTGCTTGGAGTGTGAATTTCAAGCTTGAAAAAGAAGTCAGAATTAGATATACAGTGTGTATGTATCTTTAGACCCAGTAACGCCACTTCTGAAAATCTGAAACTCAGAAATACTCATTCTTGTTCAAAATAACTTACGTTTAAGGAGGCTTACTGTGGCCTCGTTTAAAAGAGCAAAAATTTAAAAACAACATAAAGTCCCACCAATAAGAAATGGGTTAAATCTGTTACAGAGGGTCATGTGAAATGTATTGAGATATGTCCTTACATACTGACCTGGAAAATATCTCTGATATTTTTTAAGTGAAAACAGCAAATAGTAATATAGTAGTTATCTTGTTATCTTGCGAAGGTGATGGGTGAAGCTCTAGAAGTAAGCGAAAGCCAGAATTGGGGCTGGCACTTGAGACTTATTCCCACAGAAGGGGGAGCAAGAAAAAAAAAGGCAGGGCCAGAGAAGAAATCCCAGAGTGTGCCCAAAGAGAGTGGAACTCATTTCTGACCTCCAAGGCTAAGAGAGAGACTCTTCACTCCGTACATGAGGCTGCCCAAACCATTCTCTCCAAACTCTGAGCCTCCCTTTCACAGGACTGAGTTTAAACACGCAAGCTCAGCTTTGTTCCATGCCCTATGATGTGTCCTAGATGATGGACTGCAGTTCCAGACTCCATGCTGTTAAAGAAAGCCCACTTCTTTTTTAAGTGTCACACTTGCCTAGGAGACCAGCTCAATCCTAGGTACCACATTGCTCTAGATGACCCAGCGCTACCCTAGGTGGCCTCAGCCCAGGTAGTCCTGACTTATTCCTGTTTCTCTCCTCTCCTGTGATGCTGACAAAATGCCCAGCACTTCTCAGATGAAGAAAATCATAGCCAGATATTAATTCCCTTTTCTGGAGCAGAGCTGTGTCTTGGGGCAGGGTGGAGGTTGGAATCAAGGGACAGACAGCAGCTATGACTCGCAGGGGCTCCTCCCCTGGGGAGATGGAACTTGGAAGACCAGGGTGTGGATCTCTTTGAGGTGATTTCCTGACAGGGCTGTCAGCACACTTCATTCCTCACTCTTGGCATGAAACCCTCCAGTATGAGTCCCGCCACTGAGCTGAGGCTTCTCCTGCTTTCTCTCTCTTCACCTCTTTAGGGCTCTCTTCCTGTCCCCAATGCTTCCTCTCCTCATTTGGTAAGCCCTTTCCAAGCTAACTTCCTGCCTCGGTGCTCCACTCTCCAGCTCTACTAGGCTTTTTTCTTTTTCTTTCCACAGAAATACATAGAGTCAGCTTTTCTGTTAGGGTGCCCTGGCCCCGGGCTCCTTCCCAACCACAGCAAATTTTGTAGATGATTGGGAGTCCAGGGATGCACAGTACGTCCCTGTGCAAGGAGGTTGTGTATGTGTGCATGTGCATGTGTGTGTGCGTGTGCATGTGCGTGTGTGTGTGTGTGTGTGTGTGTGTGTGTGTGTCAGAGAGAGAGAAGAAGAGGTGGGAGGAGGGAGAAAGGAAGGGAGGGAGAGAGAGAGACAAAGGCTGAGAGAGAATTTTCTGGGCTGTGTATATGCTGCTCAGGGGGCAAGAGAGGTTCAGAGAGTGTGTAAGGAAAGGTGGGGACACAGCTGATCCTGCTAAGTTTCCTCCAGTCTTAAAAGATTATAGGACATCAGTATCAGCAATGTCTATAGTTTGTCTCATCAGTCCCCTACCCCACACTATTTTATAAAACAGAAAGCTGAGGTCCAGAGAGGTTAAATGACTTCTCTTCCATCACACAGCTAGCTAGTGGCAGAACCAGGATGAGAACCAGAGATCCTGACTTGTAGATAGTGCAGTGTCAGACATCACAGATGACAGATTTGACTAACAACTTCTCAAAGAGATGGAAAAAGCTAGAATCTCCTGACCTTCAGGCTGCCCGGGGACAGGCAGGGCCCTGTCTCTCTGTTCCTCCAGCAGCTCCAGCAGTGACAGCAACACCTCTTCTTACCATCCTGTCTGCTCCCTCCTCCTTCCAGGGCACACCCCAGCATGTAGCAGTCTGGCTTGGAATGTTCTATCCCCAAATTCGTCTCCTTGGCTGCAGATGATTCTTGCCTGATCTTGAGTCCCGCCTGCTTCATCCACAGACCTAGCCCAAGACAAATTTGTCTTCTTATCCAAGCTCTGATTCTAGCTACCCACCGGGGACTTCCTTTACTTTTTAGAGATGTCCTCTGTCTCCCACCCCAGACCTGGAGTCCTTTTGATCCACAGTCCCCTTACACTGAAGTCACTCGCTTTTCTTCAGGAATATCACATAACACAAGATACAGCCCTCTTCATTGACTGGAAGAAATATTAATCCTTAATACAAGCTCTAGTCATTTGCTATAAAAGTGAAATGCAATCACAGTGCCCCCCACCCCACTATACACACCAGCCAACACATTCTCCTGGACCTTCATGTCCCTGTGCAAAGCTCACCTCACTGTTCACCCAAATGTGCCCCAGGCCTTGAAGAGGGACCAAACTCCCTGGATGCGAGAGGGCAGTGACAGCTTGTGAGCACACTAGGCTTTCTCACATTCCTCTAATCACCTCTCCCATCTCCCAGCCCTTCCCCAAGAAGAGACAGTGGAAAGAAGGGTGCAGAAAAGAGGTTGGTGGGGCAATAAAAATGTCAGGGCCTTTCCTCTGTGCTTCCTTCTCCGGCTTTCTCCCGTCGCTCCTCTCCCCACTCTACTCCTCCCCCTCCCTCCATCTTTCTTCCTTCCCGCAGACCCTGCTGTAATGGCGGCTGAGGCAGTGGCATTTGGGGGATGAGGCGGGAGAGGTTAATTATTGCTCCCCCACCTCAACGCCCCCCCCCATAAGATGTATCTGACTGTCAGAAGGGGTGACAGATGAAGACAAAGTACAGGTATGGCTCCTTCGAACCAGCCCTCCATGTACCAGCCAGGGGTGGGAGTGGAGGGGGGTGAGCTACTCAAGTTTTAACCCCTCCGATGCCAGTCTGCCCAGCGGGGGGAGTGGGGAAGGAGTTGGAGAAGCATGGTAAGAACCTTGGTCCTGGCTAGAGCAAGCTGAGCCCAGGAGGCCTGTTGGCCTTCTCTGTCCAGCTCTAGTAATCTGGGGAGGGGTTGGAGGTGGGAGGGAGGCAGGGAGCCTCACTGTTCCAGAGGCTGCAGAATCAAGGTCATAGGCAATCATTCCAAGAATGTTATAGGTACAGAGAAAGGAGTTCACGGAGTAGCCTAGGGGGTAGGTAAATTTGGGGGCCCAGAACTCCCAATGAGAGGGAGAGTTCCACTATTCTTCCACGTTCTCTGTGGCTATGTTCCCTCTCACCAAATCTTCCCCCAGGCACCCTTGTCAGAGCATGTTTGTGTATTTAAGAATGAGAGTTGTGTGTCTGAATCTGTGTGTACTTGTGATATGACGCAATAGGCTCCAGAGGAGCTGAATATGTTGTGTGTGTGTGTGTGTGTGTGTGTGCGCGCGCGCACGCGCGCACTCACAGTGCTTGGAGGGTGCCTGTGCTGTGAGCACAATGTGTTGTGTTCGTGCAAGAGAGAGAGGTATGGCTGTGGTGAAGTATTGGGTCTTCAGGAGAATGGATATGCGCCTGCAGGTACCGAAGTGACTACATTTAGAAGAATGTGGACAAAGTGTGTCTTTCTGTGGGTATACAATGTGTGCCAGCGTAAGGGGGCATTTTGGACATTGATGCTGGTATTAGTGCAAAGGTGATTGTGTGTGCTGTCAGTCTCTTCCTCTAACTGACCTCCTTCCCTCCCTTTCCTGCTTCTTTCTCCATAAGCAAACAAGGTGAAATAATTACTTTTCCATTTAAATGCCCAATGTTCAAGCCAGAATGAAAACAAAGTGATTTAATAAAATTGTCTTTAAAAGGGAAAAGAGGAAAATAAACGTCTGCTCTGCTCCTCTCTCTGGTGTTCAGGGAGGCCCCAAGCCCTTCAAAGTTAATTAAAACAGGAACTAAAACCGAAGAATCGCTTACCAAC
Organism: Macroglossus sobrinus; assembly: GCA_004027375.1. Lineage (NCBI taxonomy): Eukaryota > Metazoa > Chordata > Mammalia > Chiroptera > Pteropodidae > Macroglossus > Macroglossus sobrinus. The sequence goes on from PVKZ01002109.1 coordinate 46,588, forward strand.
CTTTTTCCCATCTCTGCCGTTAAGGTAAGGCATTCCCACAAGCCCTGCCTCTGGCTTGGACCTTGAGATCCACTGTTGTCAGGCTCAACCTCTCCCTGGGACCAGCCTTCATCCCTGGCAGGCACCCTGGCCTTTCTGCAGCCACATCTGAGGGATGAAGTTCTGCCCCTTCCCTCCTCCCGAGGCATCATTAAAGACCTTGTCTAGCCATTTGAAGTCCTTGATGGACACTGGTCCCCATCAGAAGCTTCCGGCCCTCACCTCCTCCCAAGACATAGCCAGCCTTCAGCCCCTGCTGCCCCTCCCCCGGGGTCCCCTGAGTCTCCAGCTGCTCTGAGCTTTATCTGTCTTCACTGACCCCCTGGCCTGGTCCTTAGCTCCAGCTCAACACAGTTCCGGCTGCTTCCGCCTGGTCTGTATCTGTTCCCCATCAGAGGCCCCACTGGAGCTCCAGCCCTTCAGCAGCCCAGATAAAAGAGATGGATGAAGGTGGGTTTAGGGGGTGCCCCTCCCTGCAAACCCAGAGCTAGAGCCCTGAGTTCTGACAGGGGCTCCCTGAGGAGGGCTGAGGGTGAGGGTGAAGACTGCCAAGCTCTCTGGAAGCCTAGTTCCTACCCATTCCCACCTTGCCTTAGCCCTTTCCCTCTCCGTAAGGCCCAATTCCTAAGGCCTCCTCCAGGCAGGTGCCAAGACTGCAATCACCCATCTGCCAACACACACACTTCAGCAGGAAGCTCTGCACTAGGAACCCTGCTTCCATTTTTATGCAGCTCACCTGCCCAGAAATTGTAATAGTAAAATTGACCATTTGCTGAATACATATCGTGTTCCAAAAACATTACTTATAAGATCCCTAATCTCATCAGAACCCCTAAAGAATAAATTTTATCACTACTTTGCTGAGGATAGATAACACAGAAGAAGGGAAGTCAAGAAACTTGCCCCAAGTATGCATTTATAAAGCTGAACTGAGATTCAAACCTGTGCTTCAAAACCTCACATTGACCTGAGCTCTAGTTCTGTTCCCAAAGACCCATCATTACCCTATGGAGCCCACTGTCCCCAGAGACCCCCACTGCTGCCCTCAGAATATAACCCATTTTGAAACCCATTCACACAGTATGGGGAGGGGCAAGGAGATAAGGAAGTTGAAGTTATAATCTGGGTTCCTACCAAGGTCCAGCTGACTCCAGGAGACCTGTGGGGTCTTCTCCAGCTCCAGTGATCTATAGTGGGGGGCAGGTGGGAGGCAGAAATAATGTCCCTAGAGTCCTTGACTCTCTTCCTGGGATACCCAATCACTTCTCAATGAGACCTTGTCTTTTCTCCCAAGAAACTCCATACCTCATATCAGTACCCTCAAGTCCACCCTGCCTCCCAAGATGCTATCAACCAAGAGACTTGATTGTCACCAAAACTGACTTTCATAACTGTTCATCCTGTTCAGAGAGTCTTAAGTTGTACTGATGACAGAGAAAATGTCAAAAATAAATTCAGTCCAGGAATCTGCCTGTGTCTTTAGCCTCTCCCATTCCTCCAACTAGTGGGACACCGCTCAGGAATCCAAGGTCTCAACCTTAGGAAAAAAAGAGGAACTAAAGGAAGGGAGGAGAGGCAATGAAAGGACAGAAACCATAATTTTAGGGTGAAGTAGTCTAGCACAGGAGGTTAAGAAGAAAGGCGACAGGTATAATGTGTTACCACAGACCAAGTGTGATGATGGCACCGTAAGACTTCTGGCCTTGACTGCATCTGGAAAACGTCTACCAAACGTGGGGATGAAGGGAAAAATGATTCAGAAGCAACTTTCCCAATTCAGTCACAGGAATGTGTGTGTTTGCCAGGAGGTTGTTCTATGGCCTTTTCCAGGTCTGGGCCCTACCCTTGTTTGAATCCCCTGGGCCCAAACTGGAAGCTGGTAATGGCAACTGGGTGGGCAATGACCCAGGTGGCTGGGACAAGGTTTCATGGGACAGTGGTGTTGTGAGCCCTTCTTCACCTTGCCAGCTAGTGAGTCACCTAAGCCAGGAAAAGTCCTGGAGCCTAAGCTCTTCTCCTCTGCCCCAGTTTGAACACAGAACATTAGGGGCTCCAGTATGAAGAAGAGAGGGGTGAGAGAAAGGGAGGGATGACTCCATCTGAGCTGGCCTCCAAATTCCCCCCTACGACTGGTGCATACCTGACACCATAGCCTCTATCTCTGCTCCCCCAACTCTATTTCTGATCCTGACCTCATTACTCTCCTCAGGCCCAATCTCTACCCACCAGCCCATTCCTCCCCCCAAGAGTTCTCAAACCACTCCCATTATCTGCACCTGCCTCCCAGAGCTCTCACCACTACCTCCCAGACTCAGCCCCTCCCAGTCTCCAAATGCCCTCATCACTGTCTTCTGAGAACCTATTCCTATCCCTAGGCTCCTAGATCCCATTCCTACCCATCCTAGATCATCATTCTTCCTCCTAATGTGCTGTGCATTGAACAAAGAAGTGAGACTTGATCTTTATTCACATTTCCTTACTCTAAGTGGACTTACATAGCTGTTCCCTATTTTAGAGAAAATCTAATCTTTCAGAGAGTTGAGGAAATAGCCAGAATATATCCTAGAAGGTAATGAGCCTGTCTCCAGCCTCTTTCCCTCTGCCTTTAGCTGTCTGCACACTTAGAATAGTCCTAGGTGACAGAACCTGAGATTTTGAACAAAAACTTAGGGAATATCCAAACTCACAAGAGTCTTTAAGCCTGCCTACCCCTTACACATATGCACATTAGCAGTTTCACATGCATGCACATATAATCCTGTAAATACATATGTATATAATTAATTTATATGCACATTTTAGAATAGACTATAAGCTTCATGAGGGCAGGAACAAGGTGTTTTTCTGTGATGTATCTTTAGCCCTATACAACAGTGTTGGCACATAAATATTTGTTGAAAAAATGGCACATAAGAGAACATGTACTTGCAAATAAATGTATACATACAGCTATATACATGTATTATAATACATCCACACATTTAATGCTCACGTAAACATATACTTATATGTACCTACATGGTTATTCATATACATATGTATACATATAGATCATCCACATAAGACAGTGCACATAGACACATATATACACAGGTAACTACTATGAACATGATATATATATTATATAAATATTATACACAGATATAACATATATAACACACATACATGTGCACCTTCACTTACATAAATTAATACAAAACAAAGCATTTTTACTCAAATTTTTCTGGTCAATTTAACTGTCTTAAGGCTCCTGGTCCAGATCTAGCGGCCATAACGCGAAACATCCACCAGATGGCACCCTTTTGCCACTGCCTGTACTCCCAACCGTTGCCAGGGGTGTCGCCAGAGAAGTCACGGAGGCACAAAACTTACAGAGCCCGTGTACCCCAAGAGCTTTTTCTCCCTCCCTTACCCACCAGCGCGTTGGGGTTCCAAAGGCTGCAGTCTCAGCCCTCTCCGAAATCAGGTTCATCCTCTCAGGCTTCCAGGCTTCTGTGGAAGAGGCGGCCTCCCGCTTGGGGCTCCAGTTCTGCTCAGCCTGAACTCAAATTCCCTGTTCACTAACGATCCAGAAAGTGAGCTTCACTAGGACTCCCTCGGTTCAGACTAGGCCCAAGGACCCTAGCTCCCGGCCTTCGTAGTAACGAGCAGCCAGACTCAGTGGCCCCATTCCCCACGATGCCCCAGGTCAGAATCATTTGCATATACATGGCACCTACACACCTGTACACACAGCCCCCTTCGGCGCACTCCATACACCCTAACCTGGACGCCCAGCCCAGGGTCAGCCAAAACCGGGGAAGAAAATGACCAGGCCCTGAGACTTGGGATCCTTGGCTTGGGAAGAACTGGTCCCGGTTAAACCTTTCTGCCCGAGACTGGTCCTGACTGTAGATTTCTGGTTCGGAGCCATAAGGAAGCGCATTCACTCATCTTAAGCAAACTACTTAAAACCCCGGAGGTGGAGAAAGTGAGATGGGACAGAGCCTTTCCTGCCTCCATGCTTGGGCTACTCCGAGTCAGCCTTCCTGGAACCTCACATGTCAGGTGTGAACAGCCTAGGACGAAAAATGCGAAGAAGCCTTGGAAATCCGTAGGGAGGCGAAGCCGGGAGTTCTGGCAGCAGCTCAGCTTCCCCTTCCTCCTTCCCTCTCCTCCCCCGGGAGCAGCGGGAAATTATTTATTAAAACGCCACCCGCGCTCTCATTTATTTGCGGTGAATAATCCTCTGCATCGCAGCGCGTTTATTAAACCTTTCCCGTCCTCGCATTACTTTAATAATAAATCGCATGTCACTTTCCAGCGACGTTATTAAAGCCCGACGGCTGGAGCAGAGGCGCGGCGGGGGGCGGGGGAGGGAGGTGTCGGGGGTGGAGGGCGCAGCAGGGATTCCTCCTATTCCAAGCTGTGAGGCCTGAACCAGCAGGGCCATGAAGGGGGAAACTGAGGATATAAGGAGGCTGAACTCAAACAACCTACAAAGCGTGCAAAAGCAATCAAGGAGTACGGGGTTCCCAGGGGCGCATGTGACCCTCTAGGGTAGTGTGGAGCCTCTGCTTTGCAGGTGGGCGCGGTAGAATCAACAGGCCTGCCAGGGGACGCCTTCGGGACTAGTCAGGTAGAGCACCACCTCCTGCAAAGTACAAGGTAGGGGTGTATTCCCAGGCTGCTGCAGGACCCAGATCCACGTGCCTTCTTTCAGCGCGGAGCAGATTTCCTTCCGGTCTGGACACCGAACAGCACGACCCCCACTACCCTTGTCACACCGCTCACGTCTCTACTCCTGCTTCTGCAGCGGCCTTGGAATTCACCCCCAAATGTGTCCAGCGTAGCTCCTGAAGCCGCGGAACTCCAGCCAGGACCCGGCAATGAGAACTGTCCTCTGGCTTAGCTTCTGGAGACTTGTTCCACGAGAGGGGTAGCCAAGCCCTCGGGTTGGGGTTCTGGACCACACCCCTCTCAAGAGACTGGGCTCCTTGGTTGGGCCCCAGAGAACAAGCTCAGACACCGAACCAACTGTGATGGCTCCTGTGGTGGCGCCAAGCTCGAGGCGGAGCCCAGGCACACAGAAAGCTGTCTCCATCCTACGTGGCCTCAAGAATTTAAATCATCTTCTCCCATCAGTCAATAAACGATGTGCCTCACCAGTGTCCCTGGGCTAGGTAAGAAGAGTGTGGAAGAGATTGGGTAGTGAAAGAGTTTAGCTCGGTGAGGAACCCCCTAGTTGGATAGGTCACAGTTGGAGCAGTTGAGGGAACAAGCTTACCATGGCTTGTCTGGATTCAGCAGGGAAATGGGTGGATACTTAGGGGATTCCTAAGGTGCAGCCCATGCACATGGTAGAACGTCTCCCCTCTTCCATCTAGTTTATGCTTTCATCTGGGTCCTACTCACATTGACTTGGTTCCCCACTCTGCCTGGGGAAGAGACCAGAGAGGCAAGCAATCTATCTCTAGACCAGCCCCCACAGAGTGCAGACTGCAAAGATACCCTCCCTCCACCCAGATGGCTTCAGCCTTCCTCCCTAGAAGGCAGGGTAGGCCTTAGCTCAGTGTCCTTGCTGTACATCTGGTAGACATATGCTTAGAGAGCAGGACCTCCAGTCTCTGGAAGCCAGAGTCCTACTACTGTGAAATGCAGTTTTCATATGCACATCTGCATGAATCATCTGTGCATCTGTGTGTCTCAGTTTGTTCATAAATCTTTATTGTGTGACTACTGTGCCTAGTCTTGTGCTAGGCATTGTCAATACAAAGTTGCATAAAATATGGTACTGGCCTAGCAGAGTTGCTAGAATGACAGGAGAAATTAGACATGACAAATTCTCATCTTACTGCAATGAACTAAACCAGGCTCCATTATGCTCTCCAGACAGCAGATGCTGAAGAGCAAAGCAGACTGCAGTTAGTAAGTGTAATTGGGACTTAGGAGAGAAGAAAATTTCTAGAAGGTGAGTTTTTAGGAAGGGCAAACTGAGGCTAGGCAAAGATCTGGGACTAGAAAAATGACAGTAAGAGTTATGAGGTGAAGGGCAGTTAGAAAGACTGGCTGAGCAAGGCTGGAGGGAGGGCTGCTAAAAAGCAGGGGAGGAGCCTGGTGTCTGCACCTCTTTGTGTCTACTTCACTCTCCCCCAACCCCCCACCCAGCCTAGAGAACAGCAGGCAGCTGTTGTCTTCCACCTGGTTGGTCCATGCATCTCCTGCATGGGCTCCTTTGTATCCCATCTTCCCACCCCTAGTCTCTGCCTTTCTCTTTACCCTCCTCCAATTTTTGTCTCCTACCATCACTATCACCATCTCAATTCCCCTACTAAGGGCATTAAAGCAATCTATGAAGGGGCCCTGCTCCCTCCTTCCAGATCTTTTCAAGAGCAGGGATGAACACTATCCCCACTCACCCACCCCCATGGACCAGGGCTCTGGACCTAGTAGTAATCATCGCCCTCTTCACTGTCAGTTTCCTCCTCAGGAACCAGGTGCAGAGATGGCAGATGGGAGGTGCCTGTGGAATTCAGCTGGTCTGCAAATACATGTGGGCAAAGGAGAGAGAACAGGAAAGAGGGGCTGTCAGTGCCGATGTATCCTAGTCTGTGGGAAAGCCATGCTTCCTTGTGTAACCACATGCACATACAAACATGGACACACACTAAAGGGCCCAATCCACTGCCACCACACCTACGCCAAGGCTCAGGGCTTCCCCTTACCTGGTGTGAGTACAGTCAAGCTAGCTGGGGCCTCCACCTGGCCCAAGGCATTGCGGGCCAAGCAGCGGTAGGTGCCCTCATCACTGGGACGCACAGCCTGAATCTGTAGCCAACCTGTCACCTCAAACCTCTGGGGTCCACCCCTAAACTGGAGCCAGAGGAGAAGTCAGTAAGTTATCTAGGTGTGCCCTGGGCTGCCCTGGGGAAGCTCTGCTCCCTGCCCCTACCTGCACAGAGATGTGGGGGTCATCCCCTGGCAGCTGAATGTCCAAGCCGTCCTTCCTCCACTCGATGGAGGCCATGGGGTAGGCAAACACTTCACAGCCAAAGATAACGTCCTGTCCTGTCACATTCCAAATGTCGAATGGGTGTGACACGATCTGGGGCTCTGGGGGTGGAGGTGGGAGGCCTGAGAATAGGATGGCACATCCAGGCAAGGACCCCATATGCAAACTATTGTGAATATGTTTGTGGGAAAACATAATACATGCTGATTAAATACCTTCCATGAACACACATGACACATATACCAATGTAGATGCAGGTACACGCAAGGGTGCAAATTCAGAGATGGAAAGTACATGCAGACGAGGTGCACAAACAAGCACAGAGACCCACACTTCAGCTTGACTCTGTCCCTGATTGCTCCCCTGTCCTCATTCCACCCTCTATTCCCTCATCCCTGTACTTGTAACCAACACCACTCTCCCCCTTTTCTAACTAGGTCCGGTTGCCAAAGGCCCTGGTAGCGGGGACCGTGTCCCAAGTGGAAAAGGCAGAGAACCTGAAACCGACCTGGCAGCAGGCAGAAAGCCTGGAGTTGAGGGAGAAAGTGTTGGGACCCCTGCGGGGTGTTTGTTTTCCTGGCAGCCCCAGCCAAGCCAGATGCCTCAAAAGAGCTCCGGAAGTGAAAGTTACTGAGGTCAGCAAATAAAATTTGAGGCTTGAATGGCCCCTAGCCCCCTGGGATGGAGGGAGGAGGAGCTAGAAGAGCCCCCTCCCTCAGTAATCCCTACCCTCAAAAGAAGAGGCCAAGAGAAGCGGATAAACTGGGTTAACAGCTTGCTGTAAGAAGCCACCCAAATGAAACCTGACTGCATCACACAGGAACCCAAGTCTCCTGCCTGGGCTCCAGCGATCTGGGCAAAGTCTGGGAGTCTTCACTTTCTCACTTTTTGAGGCCAACAATTGGCTATGTGTCCCCGTTCTCAGCGGGTTGTCCCTGGCAGTAAGGTCTGGAGCTTTCACACAAAGCTTGGTACCCTCACCTTGGGCCAGCGGCCTCTATGAACCAGCAGCGAGAATGGACCTTTATACTGAATTCGAGGCCTCATCTTTTTCGTTCTGCTGGCAAAAGACCAATGCTACTGGGGTCGTGGAGCAATGCCTCGAGGAACCCTAAGTGCTGGGGGTAGGGGCCCGGGCCGTGCGTACCCGATTCGCAGGGCCCTGGGTGCGCCACGGTGAGGTTGGTGTCCGGCTGAGCGCGGGCTGCTTCTTGTAGACGGCAGATCTGTGCGTAGGTGCGGCGGTCGGAACCGCAGAGCGGGCTCTGCGAGAGGCAGGCACACAGCGGCTCTGGCACCTCTCCGTGGCTCAGGTCACCGCCTGCGTCCAGCCGGCACTCAAGCTGCTCGCCGCAGCGCCCGTAAAAGTGGGCGCTGGGGTCCAGGTCGCAGAGCTGGCCCTCGAGGTTGGCGCATTCCCAGCAGCAACCGCACGCGTCGCGCACCCTGCCGGCCAGGCAGCTCTGCGGCGCGGCGCACTCCTCTGGCCGGCAGGGAGCGCAGCCCTCGCCCTCTGCCAGCAGCCGCAGCCAGCCGCGCCGCAGGTAATCCGGGCCTGCAGACGGCCGCGCACCAGTGGGAAGCGGTGCCTGCACCACCAGCAGTAGCAGTAGCAGCAGCAGCTCCAAGGCAGCTGCTGGTGGCTGTAGCATAGCTGGAAGCCCTGAGAGCACTCAGGGCATCTGCGCGTTCGTAGCACCCTGCCAGGGAAGGAAGCCAGGTTGGGAGGTCAAAAGCAACCTCACTGTTCCTCATACCAAAGTTTGACCCTAGTACTGCCCCCTCCCCTGCTACTTTGGAGCCAGGTAGATCTGCAACACACAGGCCTAGTGACCCTCTAGGGGTCATCTTGTTATGCTGGATGGTAACTGATTGAGCTGTTCTTGGGAAGTTGTGGAGACATGAAAAGAAGGAATGATGAAGGGCTCTCTCTCTTTCTCTCTCTCTCTCTCTCTCTCTCTCTCTCTCTCACACACACACACACACACACACACACACACACACACACACACACACGGCACCGCAGCCGCAACCACCACTACCACCAGCACCATTCCACTGTGAAGCTTCCTGCCCTAGAGGTGGATGGTAATAGATGGCCCTAAGAGAAGTAAGGAGTTGTTAATAGGGGTGGGAAGGGAGAGAGTGATGCCCTGGGGTCAGAGCGCTCACCTAGTGTCCGGCGCTATGCCCTTCAGAGAAGCCTGACTCCAGTCCGAAAAAGCAGGCAGTGGAAAGGAGGAACAATTGGCTCGGCCTCCCGGCCACCTCTGCTCCAGCTTGAGGATCTCCAAGAGTCCACGAACTTGGACTCAGAGAGCAGCTCCTCCGCCCCTCTCCCCGCCCCTCGACGTTGCACACCCACCCCTCCCAGTTATGAAGCTGCCAATTTTATACGGCCACACGGGACCCTCCTGGGCCACTTCCCCCCAGCCCGAGACAATGTCACAGTGAGAACAGAAAAGCGGTAACCAGACACCGAAGCTGGGAGAAGACCAGAGATGGGTGGAATGGGGGTTAGGATACAGGGATAGGTGGGAAGCTAGAAGAATTGGCTGACCGGCTGGGCCCTGTCCCATCTGACTTTACAGTCTCTAAGGTCTGCTAGAGTAACTGCATAATGGGGAGGCGGTAGGAGCTCGGGTGCCAAGTCCTGGAGAGCAAGGCCACCCAACGTTGTTTCCCCAAAGCCTCGGGCCGGCTTCCCAGGGGCAATTGTAGGCTTGTCTACACAGCTTCCCAAACAAGGCGCCGACCAGAGACTGGGCGCTTACATCTGCCTCCCCACATCTAGCCTCCTCCTCCTCCCTCCTCACATCCGGCAGGTGCTTCAACCGCGGATGAACTGGATGATTAGAGGTTAGAGAGGACCAGCGGCTGCAGGGAGAGGTGGGCGGGTCCCCTCCTGGGTCGGGATTACAGGTTTTGGTTGCTAGGCTGGCAGGGCCGGAGGCATTCAGCCTCGCAGCCGCCACCAACGCCACCGTGGCACTTTGGGCTGGGGGTGGGGAGGAGAACTTTTCTGGAGGCCCGCCCGTTCTACCAGGGGTCTGCCAGGCTCCGCCCAGCCAGCAGCAAGCAGTTTACAGAAGCTATGCTGTTTTTCTAAGGGGGAGGAAACAGTTTTGTAGCGGGATGGGGAAGGTATTTAGTCAGGCTCCGCCCAGAGGGCCGGAGGGTTGAGTGGCTCCGACAGGGGCCTCCGAACCAACCAGGAAGTTGAGGGCGGGGCCGCGGCCTCCAGACTGCCGAGCGAGATCGGCTCCGCATGCGCACTGGGGATCTGGAGAGTCGCGTTCCCGGAGGCGGTCTGGGATTCTACCTCCGGACCTGAACTCTTCCACGCTCTTTCACTTAGGGGTTCCCTAGTCCTCGCCGCTCCTGGCTAGAAGGGTTCTGATGAGGTGCGTGAAGGCAAGTACACTGTCACCCTGGTCTCAAACTCAAAACGCGTCTCTCAACTGTCGCGAGATTCAGAACAGGAAGTCTAGGAATTCAGTACAGGAAAAGCCCGCGGGTTTTAAACCGGAAAAAGAATGGGCGTAGCCACTTATACCTAATAGTTGTGGGTGAGTTCTTATCATTGGTCTCGGGGGCAAATGAAATGTCGACCTAGGGCGTAAGTGAACTGTAAGAGCACTGCAGGCAGCCTGGGGAGGGGGGAAAGGGAAGAAGAGAGACTAAAAATTGCGGAGGTGACTAATGGAGCCACTGAGGAGAGGCCTCTGGCTCTGACTTACGTATGCCTTGAGGGCGGAGATCGCGGCCCGAGACATGGAGCGGAAGCAGTCCGGGATCTCTTAATGAATTGTTACCGCTTTCTGAGGCTTGACGCCAGTATTTAAACAAACTTCGCAGACTGAGAAACTATTCGTTTACATAACTTTATTATAGCCAGTTTGTTTTGTCTTTGCTATGCTCCAAGCGCCTGCTACTAGGCGTCGTGTCTAACTACCAGTGTATCTTGCGAACCTAGCCACACATCTGGCGGCACAGCAAATTCTTGGTAAATATTTGTGGATTAAATGCGGAAGTCAAGTTTAACGTGTATTTTCTGTGTCGCTCGCTGATGAGGGCTGGGTAGACAGAGAACCGGCGCCCTCTGGCGGGTTTACGATTGGTGACGAGAACATTATCGTGCATACAGTAAGCGCTAAAGATGCTGACTATACAGGAAATCTGCTTTTATTAAGTAGAGATATTTTCCCCAGGAAAACACCACATATTGTGAAGATACTTTTAGGAGGAAATTGTTTGCCTAAGACATAGTTCGGAAGTCTAGATACGGTCCCAGAGCCACATCTCACGCTTTATCCATTAAGGCTCCAAAATACATTCAGTAACATCTATTTGCACCATAAATAGTAAAGAAATAGCTAAACATTCTGCATATTCATACTTTAAAAATACTGACTTGGTTTGACTGGGTCATGCAAAATTGTTGGGCCACAGGGAAAGGATTCTCTAAATGATGTGAGTCTTGGGAGGAGAAAATCCAGATGACAGTATCCTTTGCGTGTCTACATGGAGACTAGATTCAGATGCCAGGGTGAAGTTAAAATTGGTTGAGGAACAGATGGTCCTTTCTCTTTCCCCTCATTCTTTCCTTAGATTCTTGTACTAAGGAGGAATGAGGTATAGAGTGTAGTTTGCTTTCCACTATGAGTCATAGCCTGGAGTTCACAGGTTATCATACCTTCACTTTAAGCCACAGACCCATGGAATAACAAATATAATGGCAGAATGAAATGGGCTTTATACAAATGAACAATGTAAGGTGAAACAAGGCATAAAGGATCAGTGTGTAAATTAACTTGGTGAGAAATTACTTGAAAGGACTCATACATTCTACGCTGTCGCTTCATGAGCCCTGATTTGATACAGCTGGTGAAAATAGTGGGATTACAACTCTAAAAAGTGGAAGTAAAACACTCTAGTGACCTGTTAGAGGTAGATATAGAGGAATTGTGCTTTCTTTGAACATCAGAATCAGTTAAGTCAAAAAGGCTCAACATAGATAATTAAGATGGAATACCTTGTAGTTACCTACTGTGACAAATAGGTGAACTCAATGTGAAAAATATGTGGGAAAATATGGATACTGATCACAACTGTAAATATTTATTATATATATCATCAGTAAACACCCTAAGAGAATTTGGAATGAGCCAAATGTTGAGTATAATGCTCACTATTTTTTTATTTTGTAAAATTATTTTCATAATAAAGTAGAAGCTATTTTTATAGGTAAATTAGGATGTTGAGATAAATGCAGGAAGTTGGGACAGCCAGGTGGTAAGATAAGCATTATAATTCAGCTATATGTTACCAAATGAAAGCTGGAATACCCAAGAGACTAGCTCTCTGGAATACCTAGGCACTAAGGCAAGTTGAATGAGCTTTAAGATGTGCAGAAAGAAACCGGGTAAAAGATTTCTTCAGTTACTCTTCTTATATACCAGGAAACAACTCCCACCCCCTCCACCTTCAGTTTCTCATCCACCTTTGAGATTGAGACTGTAGCTACATCGACCTGATAACTTGGCCATTTTGTAATGATAAACTTATAAAGGAAGTTTAAGTCAGTCAGACTCTTCCTACATTTCTTGTTCTCTTGCTGTTTTGAAGTGTAGCAGACAAGCAGAAAAGTGCACAAAATACCTATATACTCAATTAATCTTTACAAATGAATACTTGTAATCTCATCCAGATCAATAATAAAACATTGCTAACATCTCCAGAAGCTCCCATCATGCCCCCTCTCAATCACTAATCCTTTCTTTTTATTAATTAATCCACTCTAACAATAATTTTAGCTGTTTTGACTTTTACATATTGAGATACACCTAGGAATGGAATTACTGCTTCATGTAATATGCATGCATTCAACATTAGTAGTTTTTCAAAGTGACTATCAATTTACACAGTCACAAGCAGTTTATGAGAGTGCCCGTTGTGCCACATCCTTGCCAACACTTGGTATTGACAATCTTTTTAATTTTAGATGTTAAGTAAATATTTTAGAGCCTAAGATTTTAAGAAGGCAAATTCCACAAGGATTTCCTTACCTAGATTTTTAAAGACTTATTTTGAAGAAGTTTTAGACTTTAATAGAAGTTGCAAAAATCGCACAGAAGGTTCCCATGTACCCATTTACCCACCTTGCCTCATTGATAACATTTTATAAACATTAGTATAATTATCAAAACCAGGACATTAACATTGCTACAATACTATTAACTAAACTATGGACCTTATTTAGATTTCACGCATTTTTACATGAATTCGTGTGTGTGTTCACGATGTATCACATGTATAGGTTTGTATAACCATGCGGTGAGTAAATGGGTCTTCCCTAACCCCCAGGCCACGGACTGACTAGTACTGGTCTCTGGCTTTTGAGGAACCCTTGCTACACATCAGGAGGTGAGCAGCAGGCCAGCTAGTGAAGCTTCATCTGTATTTGCATCTACTCCCCAGTGCTAGCATCACTGCCTCGGCTCCACTTCAGATCATCAGGCATTAGATTCTCATAGGAACACTGGTCCCTGGTGCCAAAAAGGTTGGAGACCACTGTTCTAGAATATGAGGGGCTAACTGCTTTGCTTATGACAAGAGAAACACTATTATATCCTGTAATACTAGACAAAATGTCATTTAATATATAAATTGCTTTAAAAATTATTGTCAAAAGCCAGTGAAGGGAAAGGAGGCTAGTTGTCATAGCTAAATACTCTCACACATTTTCACACTCTATATCTATATATTGGGGCAGCTGTGGGCATAGGTGGAGTCCCAGGGTCACTGATTAAAGTCTACTTTTCATTATTCAGAAAGAAAGACTTGGTGATAACAAGTGATGTTCTCCAAAGCAGCAGGCTCTTCAGTCCCACTTTTACATCCATTTTTAACTTGAAGACAATTTACTGTTGGTGAGGCCAATGAGATAACTTTCTGCTGACCCCTCTAAAGTGATTCTTCATTCCTCCCACTATTATTTTACATAATGTCCAGATGATTCCCATATTTTTATTTCTGGCCCAGACCTCTCTCCTGAACATCATACCAATACATCCAAACTGATGAATCCACTTCTAATATTTTCTTCCAAGCAGCCAGGGAAGATGGCCATAAACAGCTCAGCCTGCATCATACTTAAGGATCCCAGAAAAAGCATCAGTATGCCAAATTGCAGGGAAATATTTAATTGACTCCACTTGGGTGACATGCTCAACAAAAATTAATCACATGATCTATGACCATGCTACCCTGAACCAGCCCGATCCTGTCTGATCTCAGAAGCTAAGCAGGGTTGGGCCTGGTTAGTACTTGGAGGGGAGACCACCTAGGAAAACCAGGTGCTGTAGGCATAAAAAAATAAAAACATAAAAAAATAAGGGATTGTAAGCTGACAGGGTCCTTGCAATCTGTGAGGTCAAACAAGGGTTGCCTCGCCTAAAAAAAAAAAATACAAAATTAATCACATGGCCAAAGCCTGGCCAGTCTGGAACCTGAGTCTCCCCAGATAGGAGATGCAGGTGATGCCCTACCCACTTATCTTTGATCACAGCAGTGGTTACCTGCAGATAATTTCTGTACATCCTCCTGTGTCTTTCTGCCTGAGGGAGTTCTCCAGCCCCTAGAGTAAGCTAGACTAGCAGAGCAGGCTAAAAATGCCACAAAGTTAACTCAGGAGCAAGCCGTATCTAATGAGGGTCAGTAACTCTGCTTTCTTTCCTTTCAGTGGACTAATTCTGAAGTGTATTCTGTCCAGTCTTACAGAAAGGCTCTAGTGGGATTGGGTCCTTGTTACCCCTCAGTACACCCTTTATTTGCTTTTCTTCCCTTCTCTCACTTCCTTTCTTCCTCACAGTGTTTTCTGGAATAATCTCCCAAACAATTCTTATCTCAAAATCTGCTTTCTGGGGAACCAAAACTAAGATAACCTTTGTAAAGAACGGAAGCCGTCTGTCTGAGAGCCCCATCAAGACCATATGGACCACAAAAGATTTGGATGGTCCAAAACTACATTTGTTGGTGACAATATTCTTGCTCACATCCCACTTTCAAATTTTGCTCTTAAGGTATGAGTTTAATGTTGGCTTCTATTAGGGATTAGGTTATAGGTTAACATCCAAGATCCCCCTGAGCTGGCTGTTGCCCTGAAAGCAAGGAAGAATATGCAAAATTAATGCTCAGAACTCCAAGGAAGAAATGATGGGATGCTTTCTCAAGGGCTGATGGAAAATAAGAGAACTACTTGGATTTTAGGCATCCTGGAGAATCCTGGGCCCCAGGAGAGCATCAGAATGTGATGAGTGTAATGCTGAGCTGAGAACAACTGCCATCTTCGTTTAGTGTGGGCAACTTAGTACTAAGAGAACGAACATATTAGAAAAAAATATGGTCTAGAAAGAATAAATCTGAGGCTCAGCATGAATCTCTAAGCATGTTCAAAGTCCATAAATCATATATGTCGATATGCTCAGCTCACAAAACCCCAGATGCCTTCATGAGTTTTCTACCATTTTTTCCCCAAGAGCAATTTACAGGAAGAGAAGTAACAAAGGTGGCAGTCAGGAGAGCTATGCCTAGCAAACCTCCTGATATATATATATATATCTCCAGGGTCCTGAGACTTGACTTGCTGTCACACTGCCCTCTACAACATTTTTAAAGAATTTGGATTTATCACAAGAGAAGCCTGCTGTGATCCAGGCCTTGTGCTTTGGGAACTGCCAAGTGCTAACACCGGCCCAGCCACCAGGTGCTGTCAGCAAAGCCAAGAACATCTGCAGTGGGAGGCAGCTAAAGAGGCCATGATCTAGGAAGGGCCTCCTAGGAGTTCTCATTTTAACTTAGAATCCAGGCTTCCAGTCAGTTTTGCCAGCAGCCATGACCCATCTGCACCTCACTTTCTTCTGAGAAATAAGGATGAATTCAGCCTTCAAACATGTTGTATTTGGCAGTTTTAAAATTTTTACTGAATTGCCAATATTTAAATTGTGTGAAATTTTATATAAAAATCCAGAATTTGAGGGCCTGAGTTATCAGTCCAAGATGTTCAGAGAGGCACTGGGGGAACACCCAGCTGCTCCTACTGCTGAGATGGGGTGTGAGGTAAGAAAAGTCAGAGCTAACATCTAAGCTGCTGGTGCTGCCAAATTTTCTTGAAAAAAAAAAAAAAAACAAACACTGTGGGGAATCTAGGCTGCCCAGCAACAACTGAAGATGTACTGGCTGCTGTTTTAGGTGGGACTGGCCCTCCACCTCACCACAGTCCTGACCTGGCCTACTTCTCTCACTTAGGATTCCAGCTTGCTTCTGTAGCCTTTGAGTTTATGATCCTTGAATTAGAGAATTCTTTCAGCTCTAACATGCAATAATAACAACAAAATAGCTACTACTTATACAATAGTTTCAGTGTGCTAGGCACTGTAAGCAATTTATATATATCAGTTTATTTCAAATTTACAAAGATAAGATTATGAACCTTATTTTTTAAATGAGAAAACTAAGATTCAGACCTTTAGATACATTAGGCCCCTGTCGCACTGACCAGTAAGCAACAGAGCCAAAGTTTGAAACTAGGGCTGCCTAGGTCCAAGGCTTGATTCTAACCATTACATTATCCTGACACTACTGCTGTATCTTTGTCAGCTTAGCTTTAATGCAACTGGAGCCAGAACTTCAGTTGGTGTTTTATAAATTTAAATACCCCTGATTGAGGAGCCAGGCTGTAGAAATGCAGGTGAATTATGTGCCTAGGCGGCAGAAGACCAAGAGGTGGGGAGGAGATGAGAACATTGTTAGCCACAGCATCTGGCCACCTGAGGCCAAAGTGCTTCAGGTGGAGAGATGTTCTTGGGCTGTGGGGCTGGCAGTGGGGGGAAGTAGGTCAGTCCCCTGTGAGGTTAGGATGTTTGAGAGGTCCTGGGAAGAACCTCCAGCTAGTAGTGCTGAGATAGGAAAGTGGAAGGTGAGAGCAGTTCTGGCTAACATCAGCTGCTGGTGTTGGTGGGTACTTTTCTGGCTTTGAGTGGTTGAGATGAGGGGAGTGGTGAGTGGAAATCAGGTGGCTCTCTGAGCAGAGGGGCAGTGCAAGCCTCTGAGCCATGGGACTAAGGTCTTCCTCATTCTTGCCCCTCTCCTCTCCTTGCCTGAGGTCTGTGGTGACCAAGTTCCTTTGCAGGAGACCGCCCAGGGGGAAAAAATATGATTGGAGCCCTTCTCAGATTCAGAAACACTGCAGTTTACTTAAGGCCTCGATGCCACTGCCCTGTGCAGTGCATAGAGATGAAAAGGGAAACAAGGAAAAGGGTTGTCCAGAGGCCCTTTACCACAGCCCAGGGCTCAGATGCGACTTGCCTGGCCCGGTGGATAACAAGAAGGATGAGACGCTGTTAGGAGGTGAGGGCACCGCGCAGTTCCGCAGGCCCACTCTGGTGGATGACCCCAGCCCAGAACCCAGAACCTTGGCTGGGATCCCCGAATCCAAAGCTTGGAGCGCCCTCTGCGAGAACGCTGTGGGCAAGTGGCGGCGCTGGGCAGGAAGGCGGACAGAAGGAGGCCCAGCCCAGCCCCAGAGCATGGTGAGCATCCATCCCACCTGCGCGAGGGCACCCCGCCCAGCAAGGAGGGGCGGGAGTCTGAGGCGGGTCGGATTCCCAGCCAGCTTTCTTCACAGGAGGCGGCCCATTATCCGGCGTCGTTAAACAGCAATTAGATGGAAATTAAGCCGAGAACAAGTATTGATTATCTCATTAAGGCTGGGGGAGCCCGCTCTGTCGGTGAGAGTTTACCGCCGCTCACCCCATTATCTGCAAGGTGAAAGCCTGCGGTCATCAAAACCCAGCGATGTATCGATTTTACCCGATCCCCAAACCCAGTCCGGCCGCCTCCCCGCTAGAGTAAGTGGGTCTCGAGAGGTGACACCAGGAGTGTGATGAGATGAAGAGCTCAAGTCCCCATTCTCTCAGTCTTAGCACTTCCTCTGTAGTTTCCCTCATTTTCTGCTCCTAAATAATTATTTTTCCCTGACTGGGGAGCATAGGGTTAGGTGGTGGGTGGAGGAGAGATCAGAGACAGTTCACATCCTTCCAGGGCTGGGGAGGTGAGGCCTCTTAGTTTTATATCCAAGGAAGAGAAACTAGAGAGTTAAAAGAAAGAATTTACACCTATTGACACAGTATAGGGATACCCTGGACCCCAAACTCCTGTAGGGAAATGAAAGGCTTACTTCTTGGTGACTACCATCACCAAAGGAAGAGATACCTGGGACCATCCCAAAAACTCCCCAAGGCTTGGAAACCTCAATTCAAAAGGGGCTTCCTCAGGGTCCCAGATGAGGTGACCTTTAGAGAAAAAATCTGTGTTGGAAAGAAAAGTTGTTTTCTTTCTGGCTTTGCTTCTAGCTGGCTGTGTGACCTCAGACAAGTCATTTTGCCTCTTCAGGCCAGAATTCTCAAAAGAATGAGGGTTGAAGATATCTAAGGCTCCTTACCCTTCACACATTATAATACCCGGCAAGCGGCATGCAGCTGTGTGCCCAGCCCTTGCCCACCCGCCTGGAACTTCTGGCTTCAAGGGGGAGAAGACACTGAACTGATAATCATAGAAATAATAAGTTATAATTATGATATGAATACAGGTGCTATGAGGGTGTTTAAGAAAGGGATGGGGAGCTAGCACAGGAAGCAGATTTTTTTTTTTTTTAAAGCCTGTTGCCCACTCATTTATTTAACTCACAATTACTGAAGGTGCTGCAGAGCCCATGCTGAGCAAAACCGTGGTCCCTTCCCTCTAGAACCCACAGTCCAGTAGGGGAGACAGATATCAATGTCACAATCACACAAATGAGGGTAAAAACATGCATATGGTACGTATACTGAAAAATATGACAGGAAGCAATGAGCGAGAATAAGTGGAGAACTGACTTGGAAGAGAAGGGGTTAAGGACGTCTCTCCGAGAAAGCAATGGTCAGTTCCCTCTTTTAAGATCAGAAGTCTTTCAATCAGGCCCGCGGTAAGCTGGGCGAGTACCCTAGAGAAGGGCTCTCCTTTCTCCCCCACTCTCCTTGCCTCGGAACACGCCCGGGTCTGAGACTCAGCAGAAAATAGGGTTCCAGCCTCTGACATACCTAACACCGTTGTGGGTCTCACCTGAGAACCTCGGGTGTGCCTGGAGGCCAGAAAAGGAGGCGAAGGGAGGCGTGGCGGAAGCAGGTGGTGCACCAGTCCCGCACCAGGTTGGCCCGCGCAGAGCGAGCGACTCTGCAGTGGTATCTGGGCTCATCTCCCTGCCCCGGAGCCGGGCAACTATTAATCTTGGTTGACGGTTTCTAATGTCCTAATTGGGAGGTGGCGAGAGCGGCCCAGTCCGCCCTAAAGGTAGAAGCGGCTAATGGGCCTCTTCATCACCGCCAGGAGCAGGTCCCTGGCGGGGCGCGAGGGGCGCTGCAGCAGGTGAGACGCAGAGCAGGCAGCAGCCCTTAATGAAGCTGTTGGGCTGGGGCAGACCGAGAGGCGAGCTCGGGGGAGAGAGGCAGTTCCAGGGACGAGAGAACGGTTTGCCCATCTCCGGTCCAACAACCCAGCCCGGGGCTCACCTGGGTGCCCTTTACCAGAGAAAGCCTCCTGGCAGCGTAGTGCTGGGGTGGTGAATGCTGGATTAGACCTGCATCAGTGTAGATCTTTTCAGAGGTGACAAGAGCTGGGCAGTATACGGGGAGAGGGGGAATGTCTAAGAGCCCCGGTAGCCCTGCAATAAGCGAGGGCACAAATTGGGCGCCCCAATGTGTGCTGTTACAAGGCCTGTGCCCGACTTGTGCAGTGGAAAGATGTTGGGAGCCAATGTTACTTAGTGGGCCTCCGGAACCTCAATGACTCCAGAGCGCCTTGTCTTTTCATAGTCACTATCTTTCTCTTCTATGACTCAGTTTTCCTTCTTGGAGCGGGTTTGTGAGCCCCCTGACTTCCAACTCTCAAGCCCGTCCCCTCCCCCAGAATATATGCTAGCGGAACCTGTCGCTAACCCATTTCTCCAAGTGCATCCCCCCCTACCCTTCCATCCTCAACCAAACTGCCGGAGGCGGGGGAGAGGGGATTGCTGGGCCCACAGCTGGGTCGGCGCCGCTCCTCGGCCCTCCCCTGGGATCCGCTGCGTTCTGGAGCCCCCGCTCCTCTTTGAGTTTCGCAGTCTCTCGCTTGTAGTCAGCCTCTCTCCCGCCCCCTCCCCCTTCCAGCCGCTTCAGAAATATATTGTATTCTCACCTAATCCTGTTCAATTACAGCATAATAAAACACATAATAAAAACCTAATTCATTTTTCTTTTGCGTCCCTCATCTCCCGGCATCTTCTTGCTCGGGATTAAAAATTTGTCTTCATGTTTGTGGCACCGCAGTCCGGGCGCCTCCGCATCTTTAATGTATGAGCCTGGGAGCTAGGGACCCGCGGGTTCAGCCGTCTTCGCGCCGGGAAGGCGCCCGCTAGTCACCTGAGGATGCGGGTGGGGAAGAAAGGAGAAGCATAGACCTGCGCGGGGCCACAGCGGCAGCCACCCACCCCTTCCATGGGACGGGGTGGCTCAAAGTTCCCCGAGTTTCCAGTGGCGTTAGTCACATCCATCAGACCCATTTTGGCCTCCAGGGGGCGTACTGTGGGGGGCTGTTCTGGGTTTGGAATTTACTAAGGAGACACGGCTACCGTGCAGCCCAGCCAGAGACACAGAGCAGAGCCTAGAGGCAGGGAGAGACCTTACTGTCCTCAGATTCTATTCTCTCCTTTTCCTCTGATCTTCTGAGCTGGACCGGCCAGCTCAGCTCTGGCTTCCAGTCACCACCACCACCACCACCACCACCATCCCCAATCCCTAGGGACTCTCTACCACCCTCTGATCACGTTGTGAAAAACCTGGGTCACTGAAACAAGGTTAGAACTTCCAAGATGGAGTTATCAAGAATTTAAAAAAGAGAAATTTTCCTGCAAAGGCATGGCACCTGATGAGTATGCACACAGGGCAGGTATGAGACCCAAATACAACCCAGTACTATTCCCTCATTTTTTTTTTAATTTCTTCATACATTTATGGCAGGGTATCCCAAACTTTCTTCATTCATGGAAGCCTTAGTTTTTCAGTAATTTTGTCACAGATTCCTAGGTCAAAATAAATTTCTAACAGTTCCCATTAAGTACTTAGGTCCAGACAACTTAATAAGTATTTATGTCCTAACTCCTTTGTAGCTGTTTGAAAAACTAATACACATAAACTGGAAGGAAAAAAAGAATGTTTTTATATCATTCTTAACTTCAGTTACTTACTAACAGGATGTGTGTGCCTGTTGGGCTCTGCATAACTTTTCAAAACTTTGGTTCAGCCTGGATACTGCTTCCTTCATTTCCTGTTTCACACTGACTTCTGTGTAGTTCTTGCTTTTCTGTCACAACAACCATCAAAAACCCAGTTTTGCAAAGACATGGAAAGTAAGGTACTACAATCTAATTTTGAAACTGAGTTTGAGCTAGCAGTTTGTGCAGTGTCCAACAGATGTCAAGTACTGCTGGGGTGGGTTTCCCTCAAAAACTTAAAATGTCCTGTGATTTCATTGTGACAATCTAGGGTGCCTCGGTAAACATTTTGGAAACAGCAGATTTAGGAAGTCTGTCTGTTTTCCTTTTGCAACAAACTTCTTTAGTGGTTTTGGAATGTTTGGGAAAATTGAATAGAGGTCATCTGATTTGGCCAATGAAAAATAACTTGTATTTTATCCACAACTCAGGGATAAGAGATAAGCAAGAGAGTCCAACAGCCTGGGGGATCAGGTGTTGGAAACCAGCTTGCAGAAATGGGGCCCTGAAAGAAAATCACTAGCAATAATGAGCAAGTCCAGCAAGATGAACCAGACTCAGAAGGCTTGAGTATCATAAAAAGCAATGCTTCCAGGTATATTGTAGGGTGATGCCTAATTTTACATCACCACTACCCAGCACCCTCACTGTGCCTTGGTGCCCTGGAAAGGAAATCATACAAATAAAACTATATCACCAGAGGCCCAAGCAACTCTGAGACCATTCAATAAGAACTGGACAAGAATAAGGTGAAGGGGTGAAGGTATCTCTCTTTCAGCATGCCTTAAATGATGGCAGCTCAGTGCTAGCCTCAGAATCTGCAGAGGTAGAGGGTAGATAAACATAACAGGAACTAACTGCTAAAAGGGAAAAGGCATTGTGACATGTGCAGGGAAGCAGGCAGACAACAGAGTTGAAGACAGTGGCTCCAATTACATGTGAGACACTCTCTTCCCTTGCCCCCCTGCATTTGGGACTCTTAGGGAGACACAGAATAGAAAGGGCTAAGCTCCTTCTCTTGCTGGCCATCCTATGTAGGGACATATCTGGGGACAAATTTCACTTTGCCTGGAGGACTTTTTAAGTCATACTACCCCAAAGATTTCGATATGCCCTTCTGAGAGGACCTGCTCTCCTGTCCTCCAAACTGTCAGCCATTGCTTCTGTTATGAATATGTCACACTTTTTAAAGGTTTCTTGAAGAGTAAAACAAATCAAGAGCCACTATGTTAGTGACCTTACCGAGGACCAACGTGAGTGGGGTTTAGGGCACTTTTGGATTCCACATTCATTTATTCAGCAAGCATGTATTGAGTACCTGCTATGGATCAGACACTATTATAGGTGCTGTGGGCACATAAAAGTGAAGATATGAGTTGTCTAATAGGTATAGAGTTTTTGATGTGCAAGATGAAAAAGTTATGGAGATCTGTTTCACAAGTTTATGAATATACTTAATACCACTGAACTGTACACTTAAACGTGGTTACGATGATAAAGTTTACGTTATGTGGGTTTTTTTAATCACAATTTTTAAAAAAAATTGGTGCCTACCCTCAGGGAGGTTTTTATTTAAACTGCAGAGAATCAACTGTATAGGACCAGTAATAATACATATTGTAATAAATACCAGTCAGGGTGATTTTCAGCTCACAACAACTGCTCTACTTTAGGAACAGGCCCAGCCACAGAGGTGGACCTGAAGTAATGATGTCCAATATTCTTGCAACTTGACACTGACCTCTGGCCACCTCCTAGGGGTAGACAACTGATAGAAACTACCAGTTTTGAAACCTGAAAGGAGAGATTGGAGGCTGCATCTGGTTGAAGCTGTACCTTAATGGCAGTGCCCATAAACTTCAGTAACTGAAGTCCCCAGAGTTTCCCAGCTTCCTGCACTTTCCAAGGCCAAGTTAGTTAGCTCCATGTTTGGTTTTCAGAGCGAGCAATAAATCCTTCCAATACATTCCTCTATTTACTGAAGCTAGTCACAATTATTCTCTGCTGTCTTCCACAAAATAACTTCAATTAAACTAAACCAGAAGCTCTCTTTCTGGGAAATAAAAGTTGTCAATTTTCACAAAGTAAGTTTAACAGAGTATGGTAGAAAGTAATATGATTGTTTCCATAATTATGCATAAATAAATAAAATTAAGGTGGTTGATTGAGGACTTGCTGATGATGGGGGAGTCTTCAGTCAGAAAATAACATAGATGATTCATTGGTTAATTTATACATTAACATGGCAAACTCTTGCTCTATAAGCAAACCACCCTGAAGGAGCTGCTCATTGCTTGTTCCAGGCACTGGTTATTTTCCTGCTGGATATGTTGTGGGGTGAAGAGGAAAGGGTTGTGTGTGTAGCCCAAACTGTACAGGGTTCCTCCCACAGTCTCCTGGTCGTTATTCAGTTACAAAACGTCCCTGGTCTGAGAAGAGTGGAAAGAGGAAGCTGGAGGAGCTGTGGTCCCAAGCTGAGTGTGCCATTCATTGTCCCTCTGACAGGCTTTGCTGAGACGGCCAGTGGGGGAAAAGATATGCGTATATTGAAAGAAAGGAGAGAGAAACCCAGGAAGCTCCCTCTTGGGAAATGATCCAACCGGGTCAAGATTCTGCTATAATTTCTAGCAAAGTTTGCCCCCACATGAGGACCCGAGATCACAGCAACCGGGGAAGACTTCGACAAAGAGGGAACTTGAAGGGGCGCCTTAATGACTGCTGGGCACAGGCCGTGTCCTGTGGGAAGGGGCTCTGTTCACCCCACAGGCCATTTCTACCCAGTGCCCGGTACAGAGGTTCTCTTAGCAGAGTTCGGTAAACGTTTCCAGAACAGAGAATACGAGGGAGGAGAGACGGAGAGGGGCGGACCGTGCAAAAGGAAGGACCAATGGCTAAGGAAGCCGCTGAAAAAATCCGGTCTTGAGACCCAGGAAAGGCCTCGCGTGACTCCTCGAAAACCTCGCGGATTTCCGGGCAGGAAGTCAAAGGGCGGGTACTGAGGCGCTCGTCGGCTTCGACACTGGAAAAGAGTAAGAGGACTTGGCGGATTTAGCGGCCCAAGACTGAGGTCACCCAGGAAATGGATCTGAAACGTAGGTTTCGCGCTCTGGTAGGAAAGATGAATTATCTTCAATCCTGTGGCGATAAAGCCGTTGCCTAGGAGACGAGGAGGTGGAGCGAGCCTGAGACCATGTTCCTGCCAGGCTAGGTCCTGAGGGGCGTGACTTACCTGTGACTGACAGACCCAGGGGCGGGGCTGGCTTCAGTGGACAAGCTTTACCGGGAAGAAATGGCCGGGCTTGGCTTTAACCCTTGGGGTACCGATCCGGCGGGACTAGGCTAGTCCACAGAGACGGAGCTGAAGCTGGCCCTAACCACTAGGGATTAACCTGTCCCTGAGATGCCAGCCTCATTAGTTCCAGTGACCGGGGAAAAGAGGATACTTGGCCCCCTTCCTGTGGTCGGGCTAAGCCAGGGCTCTAGACCCAAGCCATTGGGAGAGAGGGCGGTTTGTGGTTTTTCTTAATAGTGGGTCCGGTGCGGGCTCTGAAGCAGATGAGGCCAGACGAGTGGAAGGCAGGGGAGGGACGCCAAGGACACAGATGCAGGCTTCCAGAGAAGTTTCCTATAGTCTGAACACTAGGAGGATGAGAAGAGGCCCAAGAATGGGGCAGATTACTTTGCAGTGAGAAGTGATACCCTGTGCTCAAATACTGAGTTCCAAGGAAAAATCTGAGTACATGGAGGCATTTTGGAAACTGTACCTAACCAGGACTTGCCTCTAGAGAGCCTGTGAAGTTAGCCTAAAGCAATTTTTTGTTTTGAGAAGTAGGTATGGAAATAAGAACGAAAGATGGCAGGAAAACGTTTCCTAACTGGCCTACTGGTGCCCTGGCCAGTCTTCTCTCTGACATGGTTTAGTGTTATCTGCAAAGCACAAATAATTCTGTTTTAAAATGTTCTTAATTTTTTTTTTTTTAGAGAGTGCTGCACCTCACCCCCAAGTGGGTTTATGTTACAGTGATTTTCCAGTAAAAGTGCAAGGTCTCTTTTCAAGAGCATTACCAAAGGCCAAAGCTGTTACTGCAGCAGAAAGTTTTAAGAGTTGATCCAGGGTTCCAGTGGGCTTGGTGGGAGGCACTGGTCCAGATCGGAAGATCAGGACAGAAATGAAACTGGTTATCTTTTTAATCAAGAATGGAAATCTTTGCTTATACTCCTTCAGCTATAAAACTCTCATGCTTGGACAGTCTTCAGTGGCTTTAGTAGAAAGGTCTGTGTATACTTGGGGCCTGTCAGTTTTGCTGGCCTGGAATGTCAAAGGGACTAGAAACATGACTTCAATTTTGGCTGGCAGCTGGCAGGTGAGAAAGAAGCACAGTACAGTGGCTTCAGTAATACAGGGCTCGACTTGAATCCTGGCTCTACCACCTCCTAGTTGTGTAGCTGTGGTTAACTTTCTTAATCATCTTTAAGCCTGTGTCTTTGCTAAGAATGGACATAACATGTCTGGCCTCACAGGAGTGGTTGTGAAAATCAAAAGAGATAATGGACTTAAAGCACTTTGCTTCATTAAGTCTGGAACCACACAGTACGACTCAATGAACAGTAGCTGGTGTCACTCCCACTACCTGCATACAAGTAAACTTCTACTTCCTAAGTGGAGGGAAGGAGCCCTGGCCAAGGTAGCAGCTTCACTTCAGGGTGCTATGGGACCATTTAGCCCTAAAGATTTCTCCCCACCACCTAGTGTGAGAGCTTTAGGTTGAACAAAGGGAGATGTAAAGTATTTCCTGCAGGGAGTAGGGAATGGATTTTGTTATAGATTCATTCATATTTATTCTTTTGAAGCTTCCAAAGCCAAGGCTTAGGGTGTGAGAGGCAACTATAAACTGTTTAGTAGTGGTTGTCACCAGCTGTACAGAGGCATGAACTTTTGGCCTAATTTTTGCCAGAAAACAAAAAGGAGATGTTGTTTACATAAGCAGGGAAGGAGTGGGGGAAAGGGGTATTAAGCAGCAAATGATCCCTGCCAGAGTTTTTCCCACCTGGTATCAATGGGAGCATAGAGGAGTGTGGAGGATGTGTTGGTACCTAACAACTTCCCTCTCATGGAGCTGGGCAGTACTTAGCTCTCGAGCCTTCCTCTATGCAGAGGCTTCCCTGGGCACCAGGGGCCACCACTCCATGCCAAATGTCTGAAGGGAACCAAGAAGCTCAGAGCCTGAGTAGGTGTGTGATCATCTCTCCACCCCCTACACCGTGAAGAAAGAAATTAAGCCAGGGCTGCATTTGCTGAGTGAATAGAAGGTGGAGACATCCATCTACATCCCCTAAGCTTGAGTACTCAAGGTGCTGATGCAGGACTGATTTTCTCATCTCAGAGCGCCCTCTGCTGAGAGCTGAGGCTCCCTACAGGAGGGGAGGGAAGAGACAGACCTGGACCTTGTGGAGAGAGAAGGGAAGGCCACACAGGCAGGAGGCTGTTCCCGAGCACTCACAATATAGAATCAAATGAAGATCAAGAAGTAGACAGGTTTCCACTTTATTGAGCAACAAGGCATCATAGCTTTTACTGCTGGTGGCGGTTGGTTGGGGGAGCAGGAAAGTGCTCTTAAAGGACCCCTTTGGTGCCTTCAATTCATGGGAGTTGGAGTCAAGTTCCAACTCTGCTCTCTGGGAGTTTACCGGCACATGCTCCAACCCCAAGACCACCTCCCCTTTGAACCAGCCATTGATGCCTGGGCCTCTCTTCCTTTGGGGGTGGTGATGGGGTGGGAACAGGGCCAAGCCTCAAGAAAGAGGAGCTAAGGTGGGAGTTCTGCTGAATGCCTAACAAGGGGCAGTGGACACAAAATTCCCTGTCTTAAGGCTGTATACATGGGGCCTAGTTGCCTTGAGGGTGTACTAGTTACACCCACTCAGATACCTGTGGAATTTAAGCACTGTTCTATAACTCTGTCCCCTCTATAAGAGGCTGCGGTGGGAGTTCTTAAAGGGGAATGTTTCTCTGCCTTAGTGGATTTTTGGTTGAGGGAGAAGGCTGGGATTATAGGTTTAGATTTGATATTATGACGCCAGAGAGGACCAAGAACTCCTAGGATGGTACCTGAAGATGCCCACATTGCAGTGGGGGAACTGGGGAGGGAAGATGGCAAGAGCAGTATAGGATACAGACACCCCTTAGCTCTGGCAGAGAAGAGGAGAGGAAATGATCTATTCCGGGATGTGGGGATGTATAAGCCCCCTTCCTCTCTTAGCCTGACATGTCTTCCTCTGCCAGCCCAATCCCTGAGTCAGCTTTGGGTGCCAGTTAGCAGAAATCTGAAGGATCAGTTAAGTTTGTTCTGCTAGTGTCCCTCAGTCTGTCCTGAGATCCTGGGGCTCCTTCTATGTCCAGAAGGGTGAGGTGCTGTCAGAAATGACTTGGCCAGTAGCACTGTTTAGGCAAGGATGTTCTGTAGTCTGGCTAGCTGGAAGGTGGCAGGAGGCCAAGTGGAAAAACCAGATATAAGGACATCCCAGGACAGACTGTCTGCTTCTAGCTTCCAGGAGAGCATGTACACACACACATATCATATATGTATATAAACAGACACACTAGCACAGGAGAAAGGAATTATGTGATGCTGAGGAGAGGAGAGAAAAAGGCTTATGAGAGTACTTTCCCCAGCCTAATGGATTGCTGGTCTCAATAGCTATTCCCCACTAAGCCCCTTGCCCAGTACCAGGCAAAAGAGAAAGTGGCAGGATGGCAAGGCTCCACAAACACAGCGGCTCATGGAGGGAGGGAGGGGCCAGGGTGACCCTCCCTCACAGTCCCTTGTTGTAGTAAACCACTTCAACCCCAGGGTTTTGCTGATGGATCTGGGCTCTCAGTTCTGGCTCCAGCCTGCTCACGTGTATGGAGCTACAAAAGAATAGCACAGGCAGGCTGAGTGTCCCCTGAACCCAACACCCCTCAGGCCAAGGGATCACCATTTCTCCTCCCAAGCTGAAGAACCCAACACCCCTCAGGCTAAGGGATCACCAGTCCTCCTCCCAAGCTGAAGAAACTTCTGTTAAAGGCCAGAAGGTCCAGATCACTGTCATTCCTCCACCCCAAGAATAAGCTGAGTGCCTGCCAGGCCTCTTCTGGGAGCACACTGAAGGACCCTAAAGTCAGCTGGTTCCAGCAATGAGGAGACCTGTTCAGAGCCAAGTCCGAGGGCAACACTTACCTTTTCTGAGGAAACAGGGCACAGCACAGTGGGGTGGCAAATACTAGGCTGGGGAGAATGTTGGAAAGGTCTGTGAAGCTTTGGCCTAAGGGTGTTCCCTCCCTGCACACCACCCAATTTCTGGAGACTGCCCCTAGGGGTGGAGACTAATTAAAGCCAACACTGACATAGGTTCTGGCTGAGGAAAGAATCTCCAGAGCATCACAACCAGTGAGAGAGAGAATCAGGAATTCAGTGTGCATGAAACTCCTGGATGGTACCAAAAGGCACATTTTCATGGTTTCCTCCTGTAGATGAAGACTGGAACCCCTTAAACTAGGCCTGACCTTCAGGGACAGGGATTACCTGGTAACTAACACACACAGTGTGCCCTAGGGGTGTCCAAGACCCCCATATGCTCAATGTATAAATTAACGATGTATATAAACATCTTAAAAGTAATAAATACCTGCCTGTGTCCACTATGAAAAGGGCATTCCCACATACCCTTGCTAAATCCCTGCACACTTACCAGAAGCCCACCAGTCCCACTTGCAGTGGTGCCCCCAGCCAGGGGCGGCGCTGTGGGGAGACAGAGACAATGGAATGGCAAGTGTCCCTGCCCCCTGCCCTCACTCCATTTCACCCACCACGCCTCTGTCCCATCAGCTGTGCCTCTGACCCTCCGATTTGTGGCCTTTTTTTTCTCCCAAGTCTATAGCAGGGTTGGGGCCTCCAGAGAACCACCTTCCACTCCACCAGGCCTGTTTGCTGATCCTCTACGTAGTGTCCCATGACCCATCTGGTCTCTCAGATTGGTTCCCATGACACTCCCTGCCCCTCTTTCTCTTCTCTCATTTCCTCCAGGAGCTGTTTTCTTCAGGAAGCCTCCTCTGACCCTCCACGCATTTACCCCCATCACAGTGTCATGAATTTATCCTTTTCCACTGTATGTCCTGCTCTACATACCTTTCTTCAATTTGCTTCAGGCATAGGGACCACCATTCTGTTCCTCCAATGCATATAGTTGGTGTTCAATAAAAATTAGTGAATAAATGGTCCAATGAATGAGCCAGAGCTTGTGCTGCTGGGTCTTGCTTTCTTGTCCTGTTTGTGCATGTGTGTGTGTGTGTGTGTGTCTCACTGTTGTTAATAGGTGACAGCATAAGTATGATAGCAAGTGTGATTATGATAGTACATCCCTGGTGTGTGTCAGAGGCCTCTGGAGTGCCACCAATTTCCTTCAGGATAGAAACCATCTCATTCCTTCCCTTATCTTCTCCTCCTATTCTCTCAATATTCCTTTACCCCCCAGCTCAAATCATTCTTGCTGAATGAATGAAAGTGGAGGGGGCAGCATAGGAGTGGGGGCAAAAAGGTGGCAAATCTTAGACTCAGGTCAGGCTGGAGAGGGATTTTGGGACCCACTTCTATTACCAGGAACCACTGCTTCAAAGATAGGAGAGGTGAGAGTGACCTACCTTCAGGAAGTCTTTCTTCTCCAAAGTGTCCATGATCACAGGGGGAATGGCTGATGGAAGAGCAGGGCAGGGAGGGATGGAGTTAGTGGTGTGAAAGTTAGGATCCAAAAGGAGGGGACTCCCCCTTCACAGTTCCTCCCAAGCCCCTCTGGAGTCTTATGGTCCCAGAGTCCTCAAAATCCCTGAAGAACTGCACCCATGTTCTCTGAGAGCCTCCCATGCCCCACCCAGTCATCCCTGCCTCACCCATAGCAGGAATTGCCATGCAGATTCTCGAAATCACCACCTGGAAGATTCCCTGCTTGGCCGCAGTCACCGAGTGGCCAAGCCTCTGCCCTGCCTCTTCAGTCACTGGGATGCCCACCTGTAGCTCCCTGAGAAGGGAAGGGAGGTGAGGGTCGGATCACAGGCCCCAAATACTACCTGAAATGCCCTCATGGGCAGCTATTCCCTGGGTTGCCCTCAGACATCCTAGTTTCAAAAGCTGGTTCTCCTATCCCAGATCCCAGTGTCAGACTGAGACTGGACCCAGCAGCTCATGCTCAGGGTAGGAGAGGATATTCCCCACTCTGGTTGGTCCCCATGGCTGGATGGTATGCCCACCCACATGGACACTGGGCGTGCACAGACCAGGAGTTGGAGCCACTCACCTCTGCCTCATCAGAGGGATGTTGATGCAGTTTGCAGCTGCTACAGCTGCAAAGGGCACAAATCTGCCAACTAGTGAAGGCAGGTGCTGGGGGAGGAAAGATGTCATTTAGTGGCCCTGAGGGCCACCGGGTGATGAGGAACTCTGGGGAGAGTTATGGGGGGCATGTATGTCAGGGTGGAGGAATGACGGAAGGAGGTGGAGAAAGGATGACTGGGGACCAGTAGAATGGGAGGGGCACTTTACCTTGGTGAGGGATTTGAGTCCTAGGGCCGTGGCCACAGCCCCGGTGGTGGCACTCACGTAAGCTGTTCCTAGCTGCCTGTGGATGGAAAAGCCAGGACACAAGGAGGGAGGTGAACTGTTTAGCATGTGGCTCTCTCCTTCAGGGACATGCCAAATCCTTAACAAGGAGGTGTGGGAGGGTGGCCTCATTGCAGAGAAACGCCTCCTGTGCTCTAGTGTAGACTTGTCTGGAAGCCCTAACCCCTCCCCTTGATTAAGAACTGGCCCCCCAAAGCATACACAAGAGGGCCCCATTCCCCCAGGCCAGGAAAGTAGGGAGGGAGGCAGCTGAGAAGGGGGCACAGAGCCACTTGCTACACGAGCCTTTGGGGAACAGGAGACAACAGGAGAAACAGTGATGGGCAGGGATAAGAGTCTCTGGGGATGAACTCTCACCCCACAGTGATGGGAGCATCGCCACTGCGGTTGGAGTAGTTAACGATGGCATTGAAGGACTGATTCACCCACTGCCAGAACACCACAGTTGGGGTCTTCCTGAGGGAACAAAGACACTTATTTCTGCCCCCTCTACAGTGTCCCTCATCCTTGGACCCTGATAATGAAATCACAAAGGTTATTCCCAAACCTTCAAGAGGAACCCAAATGATGACCCTAGATCCTGTTCTGGTGACCTCTGCATACCCTCCCCATTTACATAAACACACTCACTGTCTCTGGGATCTCCAGGGCTGAGTTCTGAGAAATGGAAAGGATTCTAACACAAACTCACCCATCCACTGTTTTCTGCCCACACTGGCCCAGAGAGGAAGCAGCTAGTCATCAAGCTATGCTCTAGCTTGGACAGAGTGCTAGGGAGAGGACACACAGGTCAGGACCTACCTGTAGAAGGTGAGCATGCAGCCAGTGATGGTCATGTTCATTGGCACCTGGGCTGACATGCGGCCAATCAGGACTACCTTCTCCCCCGTGTCTGGATGGAAGGCAGAGTCGTACACATATTTGGCCCTCCACAGCTGGTCTTCAGTGAGCCCTGGTGTCACCACACCAGCCCTGCAAAGGTTAGCAGGGAGCAGAGAGGCAATTCTAGGGAGCAGATTGACCACCCAAGCCTTGCTCACTTGACTCAGGGGAAGTCTGGGCAGAGGACCAATAATTTTGGTCCCCAATCTCAGAATAAAGGAGCTCCTTGTCTCTGCGAGAGACTCATATCTTCCCGGAAAGCAGTGAAGTGC
This sequence comes from Macroglossus sobrinus, assembly GCA_004027375.1. Classification (NCBI taxonomy): domain Eukaryota; kingdom Metazoa; phylum Chordata; class Mammalia; order Chiroptera; family Pteropodidae; genus Macroglossus; species Macroglossus sobrinus. The sequence goes on from PVKZ01002109.1 coordinate 78,772, forward strand.
TTCTATTTCTATATCTCTCTAGTCACACAAAGTGGGTGCCCCTGAATTTCTGCCCAAATACTGAATCATGAGTAATGGTGGTTTCCAATGGGTCAAAAATGGCTAGGGGTATTGCAAGGGTTTTTCCTCCTGGAGACAAGGGGGCCTTTCTACCTCCTTATCAACTTTGAGCCCCTCCATCCTTTCAGATGATGGTCCAGCAGTGGGATGGGTCCCTGTATAGAGTTTGTGAGGCATAGAGCAGGCCCCTACCCATAAATATCAGTGCTACTTCCTAAACCCAAACACCCTAAAATCTTTTAGATTAAAGCTCTGCGCCATTGTTTTCTGTGATTCCAACAGGTAGAGCCAGAGAGTGAGGGGTGGGACAGGGTCACTCCCAAGTTTGGGGAGACAAGTGCAAAAGGTATTGTATTAATGGCAGGGAATAAGATCCTGGGTTACAGGGTCAAGATGAGGAAGGGGGTCACCTGTAGTTCTGCACAATGTTCCGTGAAGCTTCCAGCTGTGTTCCAGACAACAGGAGATTTCGGGGGTCAGTAACAGTGAAGAAGTGTCGGGCTCTGCCCAGGAAAGTGCTTTGGTCCCAGCGAGGTTCCTGGATGTTGATATCTAAAGGCAACTCACCCATTTTCTGTAGGGCAGGGACCAGAGTCAGAGGACTACAAAGAGTGGATCCAAGGGCTCTACCTGGGAGAGCCTTTGGTGGCCCTGCCCTGGTCCCAGGGCCTATCACCAATCCCTTCTAGAGATCAAGGTGACTCCAGATAGGTAAGCAACAGTAAGGGAGGAGCTATTTTCTAGGCAGTGTCCTGGCCCAGGGACCTGCCACCATTAGAGGAACCTGGAGAGTGGGGTGGGGGTGGGGGTGTGGGAAAGGAGAAATCAGAACCAGGAAAACATCTTGCACTCTGGCTTGGTGCAGGTTTTTACGAGTGAGGATTTACATGTGCATGGTTGGTGCATGAGCAGCAACTAATCCCATGTGGCTACTCTTGTGCTCTGTATGCACAAAAATGCATATTATATGCATTCTACATCCACGTTCACGTCAGTTTTGGGCACCAGCTACCCTAAGACCTTGTATGCGAACTCCCAAGGCTGTTTGGAAACATGGCATAAGCCATCCTACATCCTAGCCCCTGATTGGAAGAGAACAGGAACACATGGGTCACCCCAGAGTTTATCTATTCCAGATCTCAAACAGGAACTCTGATGCCAGCTCTGTGTGTGTGTGTGTGTGTGTGTGTGTGTGTGTGTGTGTGTGTGTGTGTGTGTTTTCAACCCACACTGAATGTCCGGAGGCTTTCCTTGTTCCCCAGCTGGGCAAGGTTAGCACAGACAGCTTTCCACTTCTAGCCCCAGTCCTTACTCTGAGCCACCTACCTCCAGAAAAGGGGCAGGATTCTGTAAGTGCTCTCTCCACCCAGCAGAGAGGAAAGCCTGAAACAGCCATCTGGCTGCGTTGGGCAAAATCCTACAGAATGACTAATCCTCTTCAACTGCACTTCCTCCCTCACAGGCAGACACACCCTCCCTTTCTCACACACTCACATTCACATACCCACACACAAAGACACCATCATACCCTACACAGACATACACAGAGTGGACACGCCCTGCATACACTGGCCCACAAAGACCGTTACATGCACACACACACACACACACAAACACACATACCACTCAGCCCATATCCATCAGTTACAGACACTTGAATGTGTGACCACAGAGCTCCACCCTGGCATTCTTCCCCCAAACAACATCTCCTCTTGCTGCATGGACCTTCCCGCAGACAAGTATTTTGAATCAGGACAGGACAGAGAAGGCAGGTCTCCCTCTGTGACACCCAGCCCTCAACCCCCAACTCGCTTGACCAAGAACCCCACCCAAGCACTCACGTTCCTGGGCTCCTGAGCTTCTGGGCTCTGCAGCTCTCAGACCCGCCTTCCTCTCCGCACGTCGCCACCGCCCTCCCACCTATCACGTGTAACGTCACTTGTGACGCTAACCAGAAGGAGGGGCGGGGGCTCCCCCGCCCCCCGCCCCAGCGCGTCTGCCTGCCGTGCCCAGGGATTGGCAGAATCTGGAGGTGATGGGTGTCATTTGGGATAACTCCCCCATCTAGAGCCACGGGGATCCAGCACCAGCCAGAGAGGGGAGGGAAAGAGCCGCGGGTGTTGCATCTTTTGCTTGCAGTCTCCTGGCTGGCCTCCGCAGACACCCGGCCTCGGCAGCAAGGGGTCTAGCTGTCCGGCACCCAGGGCGCAGGCGTGCGGCGTGGAGGGTCTATCCTGTGACGGTGCGCTTGGAGGGACTCAGGTTACCGCCCAGCTTGTTTACTTGATGGCTGCCTTGGCAGTGGCTTCTGCCTACTTGGCTTCCCGGGCTCCTACCCCACTTCCCACCAGTTCCTTCTCGCAGTACCTCGTATCCACGCCCTTCCATAGCCCCTCGCCTCTCGTGCCTGTGCCCCTTCGATGTCCTCAGCCCCCTTCTTATTCCCGCTGTAACCCTTAACTGCACTAGGTCCCCAGTTTCCTTATGCTTCCAATCCCTACCTCTGAACACAGACCTTAGCCCCAGTCCCTGCCCTCGGATGTGAAGGAGCAGAAGGCTCAAGGTAGCTCTTTCTGCATCAAGCAAGTGGATCAAAATGATTCTTCCTCTGCCTAGTGTCTTGGGACCAGCCACTGCTCTTTGCCACCTTTCCATAACTGGTTTGCCAGAGAGACGCTGGCTGTCTGACATAGAAGGAGGATGCCTATGAAGAAGGTAGCACTCAGCCACACACACACTCAACACACTCACAAGTCACAGTACAGAGCACGCCTGCCACACACCAAGGTGCCAGCCCACTCCTGCGCACCACAGGCTCACGTCCTGCTCTGCCCAGGTGACATTCCCTCGCTGAGGCATCGGGGGTAACCTCTGAGGGGTGGCAATTTCATGAGCTCTGGTAGCTGGCTTGGCCTGGAAAAGACGCTGTTCTGGGTTCCCCTGCGCTGAACCGGTAGTGGGAGGGCGTCAAGCCGAGATCCGCGCCCCCAAGTTCGCAGTTGGGATGGGGCACCAGCACTAGAATCGGAGCGGTTAGAATCCAGCGGCCCAGCCCAGGTGACAAATGGCTGTTCTGGGCTCCCAAGGGAAGTAGCGGAGGGAGTGACTGGCGGCCCTCTCAACCAATGGGAGCGCGGGGCTTCTCAGGCACGCCGGGTTCCTGCCACCTCGGTGAGACGTGGGCGGGGTTTCCTCACTGCTGCAGTCGCTCGCGCGCACCGGCAGGCGAGGCTGGCGGCGGCAGCACACTAGAGCAGGTGAGGGGGCTGGGAGCCGAGCTCGAGAGACGGGAGGCCAGGAGGTCCAAGTGGGGACTAGGGTGCTGTGTTCTGGGACCCAGAGCTGCTTCGGGGAATTTCGCCCCAGGTTTGCGCAGGATGTTGTTGGGCTCTTGCTAGCAGGTCCTCCCACAAAGCCTGGGAGAGGTTCACGAAACCTCTCTAGACGGGGTTGGGGGAGAGACAGAGATGACAGCAGACTGGGGGCTGGGGATCTCTGGGAGCGGGGAAATCTCTGGGGTGTTTGGCTGCAGCTGTCCCAGGTCCTGAAGCCTTGCCCTCCAGGCTTGATAACCAGGGGCTGGCCCCCTCCCCACCCACGCAGGAGAGGTGTGCAGCAAACTCTCCTGGTCCCAATTTCTTTCACACTGCTTGAAACCCCAGGGCGCGCAATAATCCTATCTCTACTCTCTCAACCTTTACTGAGGACTGGGAACAGAACAGATGACTCAGCTGAGAACAGGAATGAGGGATGCTAGAGAGGTTCCCACTCGCCTTGTGTGAATGGCTCCAGAAATCCACGATGGTGCCTGGACTGGGCAGTTCTCTGGCCAGGCATGGGAGAGGTTAGGGGCCTAAGGCATGGGAGGGCAGGATGCTCACACCAGAGAGAGATAGAAATTCTCAGGGCAGCATTCAAACCCCTCTCTCAACCCCTAACCCACTCTTCCTGCGCAGGCCTTGAGCTCACACGCTGGAGAGGCAGCGAAGGCGGGGGATCCTGGTCACTGTGACCGCAGTCCTGTTCAGAAGGCTCATGGAGCCCCAAGCTCGCAGAGCCCTCCTCCTGAGGGCTAGCAGGTTCCTTCTAAACCTGTAGTCTAGCCGCCATGGCACACGGTTTCTCAGTAGGCTTTGACCCACTGGGCCTTGGAGACCTAAGTTCGGGCTCTCTGAGCTCCCTCTCCTCCCGAAGCCATCTGGGCAGCGATTCTGGCTCCGCAACGCGATACCTGCTGAGAAAGCAACAGCGGCTGCTGAATGGGCCCCCCCGCGGAATCCGAGCCTCGTCACCCATGGGCCGAGTCATCCTCATCAACTCCCCCATCGAAGGTGCCGGCAGGTCACAGCCACCAGCTGGGAGTGAGGGGTGGGGGAAGGGGACATATGGCACTAGGCAGAAGAAGGTAGAGGCAATATGGGCAGGGGAACTCAAGAGATGGGCGTCTTAGGGAGGGGGTGGACAGGGCTCTCTGGGAACCCATACACTCTTCCTCTATCTTTTTCTCTCCTTTAGGTCAATCTTTTAGGGTTCCAGGGTTGTAGAGAGGTTAGAGGTGGGATAGGGGCATGGCGACAAGGAAAATTGTGTGTGTGTGTGTGTGTGTGTGTGCGCGCACACGCGCGCGTGTGTACGCGCTATGCTAGCCCCCAAGTGAGCTAGGCAGGGTATTAAATTGGCTTTTTCATCCCACAGACTCTACCTTTCTCCAAACCCTTTTGTGAAAGCTTTTGGGGGGTGGGTAGGATGGAAGAGATCCTCCATCAAACAGCCTATTTAGTGACCAGCTCTGTGTTGTGCTGTGAGGAGTCAGTGACCAGTTGAGCAGACAGAATGAAAGGCTTCACCTGAAGGAGAAAGGTAATAAAGGTATAGCAAATATTTAGAAGAAGGGGAGGGAGCCCCACAGCTCCTAAAGGTACAGGAGGCCAAAGCTTATTTAGATGCTTAATGCTGTTTCATTGCACACCGATTCTGTATCAGCCCTGGTTAGGTCCTGCAGGGGTCCTAGAGAGAAATAAAGTTCAGTCTTTATCTTCAGAAATTTATGGTGTAGCAGGACTTAGAGATAGCATTAAGAGCTTAATGGAGGTATCACAGACAAAGAATGGAAGTGGAAAGCATGGAACACATGGAGCAGGCACTTAGGAGACAGCCTGGCTGCAGTGACAGATGTGAGGCGACAAAGAGTAAGTGAGTAAAGCAGGACCTTGAATGGTGGTGGGAAAGTCCCCCAGGGCCTGAGCTTTCTGTGGGCAGGATCAGATAAATATCTCCAGCTCTGCTCCTGTCTCTCAGCCAGCAAAGCTTCCTTGGCCAATCCCAGACTGGGCTTTTCAGACCCTGTTTTTTCCTTCTAACTCACTTGGGCATCTTTACTCCCCTGCCCAGGCCTCTAGGGTAGGGATGGAGCATGTTGCTCAGGGAGCAGGCTTTTCTCCACCAGTGGTCCAGCACATTCACCCCCCATCCTCCATACACTCAGCTTCACCCTCAGGTAAGCAGCAGGGCACTGCTGAGAGTTACCACTGTCACGTGGTCATGGAACAGAAGTCCTCAGAGGAGCAGTGAGACATGGACGGGAAAGGGGGGAACTGCAACACTGCCCTTGTAAGTGATATTGCTCTATACCTCCCTCCCATACCACATGCATCCGCTCAGATACCAGACATACCATGCCCAAAGGGCACTGCTCTGACCAGCTGGCGCTCCCAGTCTGTCTGATCTGGAAGCCTCTGAGATCAAAATCCTCCCCCTGCCTGAGCACAAGTATCTCCCAACTCACCACAGCCTTGAACCCCTCACCTGTGTTATTATTTAGACCACTCAGGGGCCTAAGTAACTGATAAGGGAGACACAGTGGGAAGGGGAACACTGCCACCACATCACCCCCATGAGGACCTACCAGCCTCTCAAAAACACTGCTGATCCCAGAGAAAATGCATTATCTTTAATCCAAACCAGCCCTTTCTCCTTATTCTCCTAGCACATTCGATATTCATTCATTCATCCTTTTATTCTTTCATTTATTCAAGAACTACTTAGCAAATATCAAGCAAAGAGCAACATACTTGGGGAAAAAATGGTGGAAAAGAATTACAAAGTCTCTACCATGGTTGAGTTTACAACCTAGTGAAAGGAGACAGATAATAAATAATATACAAATAAGCAAATAATGAGAAAGAATGGTAAGATCCTTGAAGGTATTAAATCAGATATTATGCAGGAGCAGTGTTTCTTAAACTTTAGAATGCATCAGAATTGCCTGGGGTGGGGGCAGGGGGCTTGTTAAAAGACAGATCGCTGGGTCCTGATTCAGTGAGTATGAAGTAAAGCCTGAGAATTTGCATTTTTAATAAGATCCCGGGTGCTGCTGATGCTGCTGGTCTGGGAAGCATGCTTTAAAAACCAGTTTTAACAGAGATTACCTGGGAGGAGAGAAGGGACTTTCTTAGGTAGAGTAGTCCATCAAGGCTTCTCTGATTAAGTGGTACCTGAGTCAGGAAAGCCTGAGGAATAGGAGCTGGCTTAATGAAGGTCTGGGCAAGAGTATACCAGGCAGAAGAACACTGAAAGCATTGGCCTGTAAGAGGACAGGAAGGAGGTTAGAGAGGCCAGGGAGGGTGGCTAGAGATGAGAGAAGAGAAGTGGGCAGAAAAAAGCCCCTGGAGGACCTTACTGGGCATGAGAAGAGTGTGGCATTCCTTCTAGAAGAAAAGGCAGGCATTAAAGTTTTTAATCAGGGAAAAGGCATGATCTATTACAAAAGCTAACTCTGACCACTGTATAGAGAATAGATTAAAGAAGGCTAGAGCAAAAGTGGGGAGAGAGTGAGGAGGCTGCGTAGTGCCTGGAGGGAGAGGTCGGTAGCCTGGGCTAGGACTAGGGCAGTCCAGGTAGAAAATGTTCCAGCCTTAGATGCCCCAAGCTCTTAGGCTCAAAACCCCAGATTTGGCATCCCCTTGGCTCCAGGGATGGACCGAGGGGAAAGAGGGTTGGGCAATGGGAGAGCAAAAAGCTCCTTGGCTGGGCTGAAAAGGTCCAAAAACCTGTGCAGATAGAATCAGCTAGGACACCCCAGGATCTCCATGTCTCTGTTCCATACCATCCCTGCCCACAGGCTGCCTTTGGGGATTTCTTTCTGAGCTTCCCTGGTCATGCACTGTAACCTGATTTCTCTTAGTCAAATAGGGTGTGTGTGTGTGTGTGTGTGTGTGTGTGTGTGTGTGTGTGTGTGTGTGTGTGTGTGTGATTTCTTCTGGAGTAAGCCTTGCCCAAGAAGAAATCTCATCTTCTCACCTGGGAACCAACTTACCCCTCTAGTCTTCTCACCTTTCTCCAACCAAAAGGCCTAGTTAAGGATCCACCTGAACTTTTGCTCACTCCATTCCTTCATCAGTGTCCTCCCTTTTCCCTCCACTCATCCAAATCCTACCCATTTTAATCCTCCAAGAAACCTTTCCTGACAGCTCTAGCCCTTAAGGGCCTCCCTCCTCTTTATTTTCCCCAGCACTGATAGAGAGGACCACTCTGGGCTCTGGGCACATACTGCAACATGGTGTTAATTTGAGTTTCTCTCTTCATATAGTCAGGTAGCCCTTACCTCCAGAATCTCAGAATCTAAGCGATAGAAGGCACCTCAGGGCTCTTTCCACAACATCCTAAATGGGGATTTACCAAGTGTCAGCTTGTGTGCCTCCAAAGATGAGGAACTCACTCTCCCTCCTGGAAAACTCATTTCATTGTCTGACAGCTGCAGATTTTAGAAAGTTTTCCCTTGCTAAGTTGGCCTCCATCTAACTCCACTATGTGGGCTTGGTTCTGCCCTCTGGGTTGCACAGTCAAAAGTATCTATACCTTTCATAGAATAGCTCTTCAACTATTTGAAGATAGAGTTAGCATACTCATTTCCCCTGCAAGCTGAAGAGCCCAAACTCCCTCAACCACATCCCATAGAATGGGGTCTTGAACCTCTTTTCTATCTATCTGTCTCTCAGAGTACCAGGATTTTTAGGTATTTGGCCTATCCCAGGCATGGGAAGCTTAGTAAACATCAGACACACACACACACACACACACACACACACACACACACACACACACACATCTATATTAGGATGGAGAACAGTGTCCTCTGGCATGGAGCCCTGTCCCGACTGCTCTCATACCCTTCCCGGCCCATCATCTCAAAATCATCCAGAGGGAACTCAAAGAACTAGCTGGCCCTTTTGTTTAGGTCCCTGGGTGCCTGTGTCCAGCAACTCAGCCTTTTCAGACCCCAAGTTGAGAAACTCAGTGGTCCACTGTGCCCAGAATGAGCATGGAAGTCATGCTTGTGTCCCTATTTCTTCAGCCAACAGTGATGAGAGTGACATCATCCACGCAGTCCAGGTGGAGAAGAGCCCAGCAGGGAGGCTGGGTTTCAGTGTGCGGGGCGGCTCTGAGCACGGCCTGGGCATCTTTGTCAGCAAGGTGGAGGAGGGGAGCAGTGCAGGTGAGCAGGGTCACCAGGGGTGAGGTCCTGGAGGATGTATGTGACCCCATCTCAGTGGAGTACTTAGATGCTGTTGTCAGGGATGGGAGAAAGGACCTTCAGCTTTGGAGGGCCTGATCTGATGGGGAGATGGCATCCACTCCCAGGGCAGAGTGGGCTACTGGACAGGTCTCTAGTCTAATAGGGGACACTCAGACCCTACCTGGGGATCCCCAATCTCAGGGAACTTCTCCCAAGGGACCAATGCCAGCCACTGTTCTCCCCTGATGTAGAGCGGGCTGGCCTATGTGTGGGGGACAAGATCACAGAGGTGAACGGGCTGAGCCTGGAGAGCACCACAATGGGCAGTGCTGTGAAGGTCTTGACAGGCAGCAGCCACCTGCATATGATGGTGAGGCGCATGGGCCGTGTGCCAGGCATCAAATTCTCCAAGGAGAAGACCACATGGTGAGAAGACCTGCCCTGCCTTCCCCATAGCACTCCCACCTAAAGCCATAGCAGGAGAAGCTGAGGGCACAGGGTTCTGTATGGGGCGGGAAACAAGGGATCTCCATCCTAAGGCCTGACCTTGAAATGAGAAAAGGCCACGTCTGTCTCCCAGCCCTCCGCCCCACAGCTCTGCTGTCCCAGACCCCAGTGGCCCTGCCCTCTACACTCCTCCTGCTGCTGCTGCTATTGCTGAAAGTCTGGGATAGTAACAGCACCTCTCCCTTTAGAGCCTGTAGGATTCGAGATGGGCCTCGCAAATTGCAGCTGCTCAATAAAAAGAAGAAATTAGGATGGTTTCTCAGATTTGATTAATTTATGTCCCAATAAAGTGTTCAGGCCTGGGAAGTCCCCCAAAGTCCCCCACCATTCCCATGCAGTTGTGTGGGCTGCTGGGAGGAGGGCAGCGGGCAGTAGCAGATCGTGGCCCAGGCTGAAGGCCCCTTGTCCCTGCCCCAGGGTGGACGTGGTCAATCGGCGGCTAGTGGTGGAAAAGTGCAATTCAACGCCGTCTGACAGCAGCTCAGAGGACAGCGTTCGGCGCATTGTTCACCTCTACACGACCTCTGACGACTTCTGCCTGGGCTTCAACATCCGTGGGGGCAAGGAGTTTGGCCTGGGCATCTATGTGTCCAAGTAAGAGCTGGGCAGGGAATGAAATGGGTAGGGAATGGAGCTTGGAGGGGCCTGGGCTGGAACCTGGGGTTGGGTCAGCAAGTGAGGCCTGGCCAACTACATGTCCAAATGAGGGCCTAGGTCAGGTGTGGGATCTACAGAGGAGGGTGGAGGTCACCTGGAAGGAGAGTCAAGGAGTTTGATGGACATTCATGTATCTAAGTGAAGAGAATCTGGAATGGGGTGAGGGAGGGCAGGCCAGGAGGCCTATCAAGACTGCTGCCTGTCTGACTCCAGAGTAGACCACGGTGGGCTTGCTGAAGAGAACGGCATCAAGGTGGGAGACCAGGTCCTGGCGGCCAACGGTGTCAGGTTCGACGACATAAGCCACAGCCAGGCCGTGGAGGTGCTGAAGGGCCAAACACACATCATGTTGACCATCAAGGTGGGCAGGACCTTGGGAGTCAGGGAGAGGCCAGACTGACGGCCACTAGAGCGCTCTAGTACTTAATTATGCCCATTGCTCTGCAGTGTATGATTTTCCACAGCCACGTGAGGGGCAGGGCAGGCATTGTTCTCATCCCTATTTTGCAGAAGAAACTGAGGCTCAGAGAGACAAAGTAACTGAGGAACTATGGTCAATTACTCAGCTGGTCAGTATCAAGGCTGAGTTCCAGACCTGCTCCCGAGACATCTAGGGCAATATCCCTTCCTATGAGTGGTAGAGGCCTAGGATTGAAAGGAAAAACATTCCTCTCAGAAGGTTGGGGCAGTAGCTGTGGCTTTGGGCAGGACCTAGAAGGTGGACATCCTCAGAGTACAAGGCAAGAAGGGCTAGGGCCAGAGATTGGGTTTCAGGGGAGGTGGCTGGATTCATTATTCATATGGGTCTCACACTTGCCTGTGGATCAGGTCTTTCTCACTCTGGCTCCTGGAAGAGGTAATCCCTCACTCTCCCTAGTGCCTCTTCCTGGCCCCTGCTCCACCCTCTCCAAACCTTCACCCATTTCACCATACAGTGCCTTACCCACCATGCCCCCACCCACTGCCTCTATTTCCCACCTCTCTCACATCCCATTTTCCCTTCTTCTCAAATTATCCAAAATGTTCCTCCTTACTCCCACTTTGCCCCTCATTCATTCATTCATTCATTCATTCATTTATTCATTCATCCATTCATTCAATATTTCTAAGTACTTACTATATGACTATACCAGGTACTGAGGCTGCAACAGCGAACAGGACCAGGCCTCTACATAAACTATATATATGCAGATTGTGAAAAATGCTACAAGGAAATTAACAGAGAAACAAGATAGGGTAATTAAGGAAGGCCCTTTTAGCCAGGGGGTGTGGTCAGAGTAGGCCTCTCTGAGGAGTTGACACCTGAAGAGGGAGAAAGAGCTAGCACAAGATGAGCTGAAGGAAGAGAATCCAATCCACAGGAACAGCAGATGCAAAGGCCCTGAGGAATAGAGGAATGTTGCATGTTCAGAAATAAAGTGGCTCGAGCATGATGAACTCAAAGGAGAGTGATAAGGTTGAAAGTTTACTCTTGTCCTATCACTCCCCATTCTCACCCTCCCTTCTCACCCATTCCCCTATGCCCTCCTCTGCCCACCATGCCCTCCCCAGGAGACGGGCCGTTACCCTGCCTACAAGGAGATGGTTTCTGAGTACTGTTGGCTGGACCGACGTAAGTGGCTCAGGCCCCAAGGTTGGAGAGAAAGGGCTGAGGCCTGAGGGTGGGGCTAGAATCTCTGAAGAATAAATGGGCAGGAGCAGGATTTTACTGGGACTTTCACACTGCCCAGAGTCATTTCTGGACTCCCATCTGAGAAGATGCAAGTTTCTTGCAGGCTCTTCTAGGATCTGGAGTCTCAGGATGTGGGTGGAGGAAAAGTAACTTGCCCAAGGTCTCATAGCAAGTCAGTAGCAGGATTCTGAGCAGCTGAGTCCCCAGACCTTGGCTAGTGCTACATTATCCCCAAACTCCCAAAGCCCAGGGGATGTCTGCAAGCCTGGTAGGGCTCTGAAGCAACCCTGTCAGACCCCCAAGATGTCCCTGCCTTCCCCACTGCCCGCAGTGAGCAACGGGATGCTGCAGCAGTTGTCCCAGGCCTCTGAGAGCAGCTCCAGCGTCTCCTCATATGCCTCCAGTGCCCCCTACAGCTCTGCTGAGGGCTCCGGCTCCCTGCCCTCCGACCACATGGATGTCTGCCTGGGGCCTGACGAGCCCAGGCTTGGTCCAGGCAGGGGGCGGGCAGACATGGCCATGCAGACGGAGCCAGACATGGGGGGCTGCATGGAGACCTGGTGCAGTGTGCGGCCCACAGTCATCCTCAGGGACACAGCCATCCGCTCCGATGGACCCTTGCCTGCCCGCCACCTTGACTCTGCACTCTCGGAGTCCCCCAAGACTGCTCTGCTGCTGGCCCTCAGCCAACCTCGGCCCCCCATCACACGCTCCCAGAGTCACTTGACCTTGTGGGGTACGTAGGGTGGCTACTACTTTCTCCATAGCTCCTGGTCCAAAACCTCCCTCACACCCTGTCCTATGCCTCAAACCTCCCTTTGCCCCAGACCTTCACCCAGCCCTAGTCTCATCCTCAGCCCCAGAATACACTCAGACCCTGCTCTGGGTCCCATTTTAAGTTAATCCTGGGCCCCAAACCTACTGTCAGTCCCAGCACCAGTTCCAGTCAGTTCTGAGCCCCAAACCAGCCCTAACCAAACTCCTCCATCTACACACACAGACCCCAGCCCTCATGGATTCTTCACATAGCTGTAGCTGTGGGATAGGGGAGGGATGGAATGTAGGAGAAGCCCCCACCCCCATCCCATTCCCACCTCCTCATACAGCTGCAGATCCTGTCTGCCCCCTACTCTCCCTTCTCTTTGCCCCTCCCCCGACCCTTGCCCCTTTTCCTTCCCTTCTGCCCACCCCTCCAGCACCCCCGGTGCTCCTCCGTGTCTGCAGAGGAGAAGAAACAGCGGAAGAAGGAGAAGTCGGGGTTCCCTGGGGAGAAGGGGGCCCTGCAACGCTCCAAGACGCTGATGAACCTCTTCTTCAAGGGAGGGCGGCAGGGGCGGCTGACAGGGGACTGGCGCAGAGAGGCCTGGACGCTGGAGAGCGGGAGCCCAGCCAAGGCCCGCCCTCGCCTGGACCTGGAGAAAGGTAAGTACTGGGTGGGTCATCAGGTCAAGACAGGGAGGATAGAGGAAAGGTCCATTGTGGCATGCAGCAGGTATGACTTTAAATCCCACCCTGCCTCTTGTTAGCTGTGAGTCAGCACTCCACCCTGTGAGCCTAAGTTTCCTCATGAGTTAAATGGGAATAATAATACCTGTATCTTTAGGAATGGTGGAGAATAAGTGGTTTAGTATATTTTCATCATGCAGGACACACAGAAGGTGCTCAGAAAACGTAGTGGCCATTGTTGTACTATCTCATCTCCCCATTTTACAGAAGGGAAAACTGATAGAGTCATCGTATAGAAAGAAGTGGATGAGTTTAGGTTTGATCCCCATGCATTTGGTGTTGAGAGGGAAGAATATTTCTTTCCTAGAACATCTGGCTTCACCTCTCAACTGGCCCTACCCAGTTCTAGCCACCCTTGAGCAAGGCCATTTCTCGATCAGAGTCCAGGCAGAAGGACCCAGGCAGGCTTCACTTGTTTGAAGGACTTCCTAAGAAGGCCACTGTCACTTAGCAAAGCAGGGAAAAGAGCTTCTCCTTAAATAGTTCCAGCTGAAGTCCCAGACTCTCACTGGCCCAGCTGGGATCACATGTCCAACAAATCACTTCGACGTGGGAGAGAGAGGGTACTTGCATCAACCAGCCTGAGTCATGTGCCCACCCTGGAGTGCATGCACTGAGAACAGGCATCCTCAGTTAAAATCATGGTGCTGTTCCTAAAAAGGAGAGTGGATGTTGTTGGGTAGGCAAAAACGACCAGAGGGTGAGGAGCTGGGCTTTGTCCCTCCCTGGTGTCTCAAGGTAACAATCCCATGGGAGGGACAACCCCTTCAAATCAGAAGAAGCCAGCCCCTGTCCCTCAGCCCACCTTTCTTTCCACAGACCCAGGAGCCCTGCTCCCTCCTGGTTCTCCTCCTGCCTCTCTGGCCACTCCCCTCTCTCCTTCAAAGGCTCCTTTTTTCCTCTTTGTTCTTTGAAGGTAAGCACTTCCCCAAACAGTCCTTGGGGTTCTTGCTTCCATACCTTTGCTTCCAAATGAATCTCCATAGGCAGAGCTCAGACTGCACACTCTCTCAATCCAAAACCTTCAGTGACTCCCCATTGCAGATGAACAAAAGTCCTTGGCATGAGCATGGCCTTCAAGACCTCATGGCCTGGCCTCTTGCCTCCCTACCCTTCCTCCTTCCTTCCTGAACTCTCCTAGCCAGTCCTGATCTCCCCAATCCCCATTTTCAGACTGGGGTCCAGGGCCTGCTGCTGAACCTTTTCTTCTTCTTAGCAGGGGGAGTGGGGCCCGTGCAGAAGTTTGTCACCTGGAGACTGAGACGTGGTAATTCATGCATCCCTTAACCAGGGCCTGGTTTACAGCAGAGCTGCCGATGGGGTGCATGTTGGAGGCAGCTGAGGGGTTTGGGCTGATCTAAGTTGGGGTCAAGAATAGGGGATCAGAAGGATAGGGAGGTGCATATTGGGGCAGCTAAAAAAAGAACTGGGCTAAGTTTACTAAGAAAGATAGGGTTGCAGGTAAATATTGGGGTGCATTTTTAAATACTGGGAGCTTAAGTTGGAACACCCAAAGATAAATTTGAGGGACAAAAAGGAAACTGTGCTAGAACTCTAATGGGGACCAGACTAACATGACAGGGCACGTTCAGGGGGCCTGGGGACACTAGGCCAGGACTTCATTAAGGAACAAAATGTTGTAGGGGTTGTGTGTTTTGGAGGCTGAGGGGCCTGGGGAGGAGCTCCATTGGTGGGTAGGTCACTATGCAAGACCATGGTGGGGAGCATCTGGGCTAGGCCGGAACACCATCGGGGGCACTTGGGCCTCTTAGCCAGCCTGTCCTGCAGTCTGGCCCCCACTGAGGGGAGCCCCTGCCTCCTCCCCTGGTGGCTCCTGGCTCCTTCATCATACCCCTCTATTCCTGCCCTGCAGACCGGGAGAAAGGGCGAGCCCTGCTCTCTGCCAGGTCTGGGAGTCCCTCCAGCCAGCTGCCCAATGTGGATGAGCGTGTGCAGGCCTGGGAGAGCCGACGGCCCCTTATTCAGGACCTGGCCCGGCGACTGCTGACTGATGACGAGGTGCTGGCCATCACTCGCCACTGTTCCAGGGTGAGCCTCTAGCCCGCCCCCAGACCAAGCATGTGGTCACTCAGTCACCCAGCTCCTCATACGTTCAGATCACTGCTGACTAGTATTTGGGCTTGATGTTGTGAGGCCAATGGTCATTAAAAGCAGAAATTGCCACTGTCGTGTGCGCACGTGCACACACACACACACACACACACACACACACACACAGCTCACAGCTGAGGATAGATAATAACTACAACCTAACTATCCATAGTGACAAATCATGTGAAGTACTATGAAAGAAAAGAACATGAGAAAATAACCCAAGAAATACAAATTAGATGTGGTCTGGGAGGGCTTCCTTGAGGAGGTGATATTGAAGCTAAAGAGAGAAGTCAGACAATGATGAGTTGGGGGACATGAATTTCTGCAATCATCTGCCCCCATTTTCCTCTAAACCCCAGCCTCCTCCTCCATGCCTTCCTGGGTTAGCTAACAGGCTTGGCCTTGTGCCAGATTCCTACCCCTATTTCCCAAGTAAGTAACCTTTTGTCCCCTCACACAGCGCAAACCTCCCCTAATACCTACACTGTTATTCTCTTTTCTCTTCCACGTCAAACAGACCAGAGGGCCCAGAGTGGGGTATAGGTTAGGTTTGAGGGAGCCTTTGTAGCCTGAATGTTGGGGAGGCTGCGGGAGGCACAGGTCATTCCCTCCAGGAGGACTAGATGACCCTTTACTAGCCCGCTGTCTCAAGAACCCTCAAGTTTCTGTGATGGCTTCCTTGTGATGCAGCTGCATCCGCGCACACATGACCCTGTGTGCAAGGGCAAGCTGAGGAGTTTCAGGAAATTGCTTGTGGATCCCCCCACTTCTTCACCTTGGTCAGAGTGGGCTGAAATTTATGTCTGTGTGATGTGTGCATTTGTCTGTCTGTGGGTTTGTGTTGACTTAACAGTACAATTGTATTCGTGCATAAATGTGTATCTGGCTAAGGTATGCATGTGTCACCTGGAGACTGAGACATGGTCATTCATGCATTCCTGTACCAAGGCCTGATTTACAGCAGAGTTGCAGATAAGGTGCCTTTTGGGAGCAGCTAAGGGCCTTTGGGCTTAACTCGGTGTTAAGTGTGGTGCTCAGCTCTTAGCACTAAATGAGGCTCTGTGTTTACCAGCCTCTGTGAATCTGCAACTCTGGAGTATGGCCACTAGGTGGAGCTCTGTGTCTGTTTCTTTGACTTTTTCTCTCTCATCCTTCAGCTCCTCCCACCCAGCCCACGGTAGGTTTTCTCTCACTGTGTCCCCACAACACCTGGGGAACTTGGCATACCACTGGAACCTGACCCAAGCCTGACCGACATCAAGAGATCAGACCCTTTGGAGTGGAATCCTGGTCTAAAAGATTAGTAAAGCTCCCTAGTGATTCTAATGTGTGGCCCTGAACTCCCAGGCCTCCCTTCTCTCTCCCCATTATCCACCTTTCCACAGCCACCAAATCAGGCATTATAAACCACCTCTCTGATCACTTTACACTCCCCAAGACTCCTTGTAACCTCTTTGGCAGAACGGAATGCAAGTTCCTTATCCTCATTTTCAAAGCCCTCCCTGATTTGACTCCCCAACCCACTCATCTCAGCTTTCCCATAGTCACCACATCATCATCTTCCCCTGGTCACCACATAGATTCATACAGTTTGTGGACTGCACAACTCTAGGTGCAGTACTCTCTTTGTCATCCAACCCGTGCAGCCTACCTGGAAGCCCTTCTGGCACCCCAAGGTCAAGTTAAACTTCTATCTACCCATTATTCCACATCAGCCTTGGAGCACTTTCTTCCCAACTTTCATGCCGATCCCTGCATTTGTCCTTAAGAGTCAGCATAAATGCCACCCCTTCCATGAAGCCTACTCTGATCTTCCCACACTCCTAAGAGACTCCCTCTGATCCCATTGCCAGTGATTTGTGGTTCATTGGGGCATGTGGCTCATTCTGCTCCTTGTTCCCACTACACTGAGATCTGGAACAGGGTCTTCATTGTGCCCCCAATGCCCAGTACACAGCCTGGCACTTAGTGGGTGCTGAATGCAGATTTGTGGACTTGAAGTGTGTGCACATATTTGACTATTTCTGTACAATTATGTGTATCTCTCTCCAGACAAAAGGGGGTATATTGTTGATATGTATATGTGTGAGTCCCTGTACCTTTGTGTGTGGTTTAGGGCCACACACATCGTTTATATTTTATTTCCAAATATTTATGAATGTCTCACTCTGACCACCAGGGCATGCTGTTTCTCTGTGTTTATGCCTATACAGGATGCTCTGTGACCCCGAACCAGTACATGCCTCCCTCTCACCACCAGGGGGCGGTATGCTGCCTCAGTAGTGTGGCTCCCAGTGTTCAGTTTGCCAGTTTGCGTAGGTGGGGTGTGGCTGGTGGCATCCGGGCAGTGCCAAGCAGAAGGGCCTCCACCCCCTTGAGTACTGACTGGAACGGCTTTATGTAGGGCCACCCCTTCCCCAAAGTCCCCATTCTATCCTGAACAAAGCATAACTTGTAGATCTATGTGCGGACAAGTGCTGGGCAAGCCAGGCCCATAGCCTAGTGTTTGGCTCAAATTCATTCCTTCTGCTTGGAGGTGGGGGTGGAGAGGAGAGTCCACTCCCTGCACATCCTTTTCCTGCTCCAGAGCAGGCATGAGCCAGACTTCTCAATTTCCAGTCCCTCTTCATACTTCCTTATCCGTGTGGCCTTGGCAAAGTCCTTTTCTCTGAGCCTCAGTGTCCTCTTCTGTAAAACAGGAATAACTAATGTCATTTCTCAGGCTGCTTGCTAAATGAGAGATTATGTGTAAAAGGCTTAGAAAAGTGCCTGTCCCAAAGCTGTTGTTCTTTGTTGTTCGTTGCTATTATACGTCTGTTTTTATTATCACAGGCTTCTACCTAGTCACCAAGATAAGACATCCTGCGGGCAGCCTGGAGATGGAGAGAGCCTTTTCTAAATTTAGGGGTCTCTCCATGCCCAGGCGTTCCCCTTCACCCAGCTCTGGAAGTCCTTGCTGTTATGTGACCTGTAATGCCTCTCTCTGCAGTATGTGCATGAGGGTGGTGTGGAGGACCTGGTGAGGCCCCTGCTGGCCATTTTGGACAGGCCTGCAAAGCTGCTGCTGCTGCGGGACATCAGGTGGGGAGGGGAGTGTGGGGAGCGCTTGAGGGCAGGAAGGGGACCTCTGATTCCAGCCTCTCTGGCACCTCTAGAATTAAGCCCCAGCCCACCTCCATCCCTTGTCCTCCCTCAGGAGTGTGGTGGCTCTCACAGACCTGGGCCGCTTTGACAGCATGGTGATGCCTATGGAGCTGGAAGCTTTTGAGGCCCTCAAGAGCCGGACAGGTCAGCAGCTGGGGGCAGCCTCAGGTGGGGCCAGGGGTGGTATCTCCCTGTGAAGAGAGGGCAGAGGTTGCCAGAGCCTCTTGAGCTGTGTCCCTCAGAGAGTCTGGCGGCAGGACCCTGCCTCTGACCTGTTCTCCTCTCTAACCAGTGCGGCCTACTGCTTTGCGGCCCTCCCGGCAGGACACACCACCCAAGCGTCACCTCATCACACCTGTGCCTGGTCAGTAGAGTCTCAGAGCCCAGGGAAGGGCCATACTCCTGGGGGACTGGTAAAGGGAGGATAGTCTTTCCGTCCCTGCCCCATGTGGGGTATTGCAGTTCCCTGAGGGAAAGCCCTTGTCCACCAGAACCATTTCTGTCACATCTGCTCACCACTATTATCTACCTAATAATTGGTTTTAAACTCACTCACTTTTTAAATCTAGTCTCATTCTATGAAGTAATCTCTGAGAAATCACCAGTTTGGTGTGCGAGTCATATTTTTTTCTCAGCCACATTGTAATATAACTATTATGATAGAAAGTACTAAAATAGTTATAATGGAACCTAGGCACTGTCCTTCACTGCCGGGAATGCTGCTATAGGGCCTGAGCAAACCCAGGCCTGGGTCTACTGGGCTCACAAAGAACTGGAGTCTTGTAAGGTGGGCTGGGCTGGTGAAGAGGGGGCAGCCTGACCTTGGCCCTCTTCCCCAGACAGCCGTGGAGGCTTCTACCTGCTGCCTGCGAATGGCTTCTCAGAGGAGGAAGACGATGGGGAGCTGAGGGAACGTCTGGGGGACCTCCAGATCTCCCTCAGTGCCTCTGCCCCCCGTCACTCTCATAAAGGAATCCCCCCTCTCCAAGACGTGCCAGTGGATGCCTTCACTCCATGCCGAAGTGCCTGCACGCCGCCTCCCCAGCCACCCCCTGTTGCTCCTCAGCCCCCAAGGCCCAACTGGCTGCTGACAGAACCCCAGGCACAGGAGGACCCTCGCCAGAGCCAGAGCCAGGGCTCAGCCCAGAGCCATAGCCGCAGCCGGAGTCGCAGCCGCAGCCGCAGCCGCAGCCAGGGCCACAGCAAGTCCCCTGGACGCAGGCGTTCCCCATCACCAGCACCTGTCCCTGCCCCCAGCATGACCAACGGACGCTACCACAAGCCTCGGAAGGCTAGGCCGCCTCTGCCACGACCTCTGGATGGGCAGTCAGCAAAGGCGGGGGGCAGTCAAGGGACCTCTGAGAACAGAACTGGCAAGACAGTAAAGGAGGCAACTATGAAGTCCCCTAGTTGGGAGCTGAGGACAGTCACACTGTCCAAGATGAAGCAGTCGTTGGGTGAGTCCAGGTGGGAATGGCCCTGGCAGTGGGGGCTCTTGGGTTTGGGTGAGGTTGGTGGATTTGGTTTTGGGGTGTGACTCTAGGGCCTGGCCCTAGGAAAAGGATCTGGGTATTAGGGTATAGTTGCAAGGTCTAGATTTGGTGGGTTTTAGGATCTAGAAGATTTTGGAGCTGAGGACTGAGTAGTAACAGAGTTGGGGTTTGGAAGAAGTTGGGGCCCTGTATTTGGGGATGGGGTCCTGGGTCTATCCTGGGAGCTCTAGGTTTCAGGGTGCACCTGACCCCGTGTCTCTCTCACTAGGCATCAGCATTTCAGGAGGCATCGAGTCCAGGGTGCAGCCCATGGTGAAGATAGAAAAGATCTTCCCTGGGGGGGCTGCCTTCCTCTGTGGGGCTTTGCAGGTGGGTGAAGTGTACCCAGGCCCACTTTTTCGGCCCAGAGCTGATTTTGGCCAGGGGCGGGCTGGTACGTGCTCATCTGACAGCCAGGCATGTTCAGACTAGGTCGTGGGAGGAGGGGGGTCAAGCCTGCAGGATGAGCATGCCGAGGGAAAAATCTGTCCCCTCATGCCAGCCTGGGCCTGAGGGTGGCCCATCCTGTTCCACCCCTAGCCCCAAGGGACAAAGGGCCATTGTCTGCGCCCCACCCAGCCCCCAACAGCTCCAGGCACAAAAGTCCCATTGTCCATCCTCTCTACCCAGATGGGGAGGAGTATCCTAGCTGGTGGAGGTGAGAGGTTGGATGCTGCGGTGGGGGTGAGCTAAGGAAGTGGGACCGGTTCTCCCACTCCCATTCCAGGCCGGCTTTGAGCTTGTGGCAGTGGATGGAGAGACCCTGGAGCAGGTGACTCACCAGCGGGCAGTGGACACCATCCGCCGGGCTTATCGAAACAAGGCTCGGGAGCCCATGGAGCTTGTGGTCAAGGTCCCCGTTCCCAGCCCACTACCCTTACCCTCTGACTCGTCAGACGTCACGGACCTGCACCCTCCTGCTGACCATTCCCCCTCCCACTGACCCCAGTCCAGCCCCCTCTGCAACCCTCCGGACTCCTGATACTAACCCTGGATTCTCCCCACCTATCCCATGACTCTTCTTGCTGACCTCGGATCCTCCCACTGACCTCAAATTCTCCTGCTCTCTCCCAGACGTCTCCTATTAACTTCTCTGGAGCCAGGAACCTCCCACTCCTGCTTGCCTTGCCGACTCCCAAAGCTCTACACCGGTGGCTGAGATCTCCCTTTCTTCTTTCCCCAGTTCACTAAGACTCTGCCCTTTCCAAACTCCGTGTCAAGGACAAGGTACTACTGAGCAGCCTGTGTCACCCACTCACTGCTCTCAACTTCCCAACACAGGAAGGGAATCAAGAAACTTAAGGTCTGATGCTTGGGATTGGTGGGCACTAACAATGCTCCCTGTGATTCTCCTAAGCACTGAGGGACATGGATTCCCAACACAGCCCTCAGGGGGTCACTGCATCGATCCCCCAGTCCTGAGCAGTTTTGTGCAAGGGACAGGATGGATGGAAGGCTTTTCTAGTTTCTCAAACTCTGAGGGACCATTTCATGTGATCTACTAGGACCTCAGACTTTCTATGGGATGTCTTTCCCCCTTTCTCCCCCCACCAAGACTTATATGATGAAATAGATAGCAGATAACAAAGGGGTAGGGTGAAACGAGTTCCATCATCTTTATCTAGCACACTCACTTTTTAAAAACAAAAAAAAATTTTAATTTTTTTCTTTGGGTTTGTACAAGAAATTTACAGTGTGAAAAATATACAAGTGAAAACGAGGCCATAAATCTGGGTACAGGGAAGGGCCCCTTGGTCACAAACACAAATAAACATTTCTGAGTTTTTCCTTTGGTCTGACTACAGTCCCCTCACCTCAGGAAAGGGGCTGCACAGCTGGAAGATGGGGATCAGAACTCAGTCCCGGCCCTGTCCCCCAAGGGCAGGGTGAAGGCAGGCACATCTGGAGCAGCTGGCATTGTCTGGCTCTCTCTGGCTTTGGGTTGGGGCAGAATGTGGAGATGAGGGAGCCCCTCTCTCCCCCCAGCCCGCTGGCTGAGTGAACAGGTGAGCATCTGGAGTAAATGGTATTGACAGAGTGGCAGCAGGTGGGCAGTGAAATAGTGACTAGGAGCCTCTGGGTGACAGTGAACATGAGGACCTCCAAGGAGTCTAATCTTGCTCATCCAAGTTACGGGACAGCCCCAAGTTCTTGGCAGAGGCCCAGAGGCCTGGAACTCAGGGGACCTCAGGCTACTGTCCCCTTTCAGTTGAGCTCCCTACAGACCTGGGACACCAAGGGCCCTAAATTTCGGTGGCAGTGATCTCCTCCAGGCAGATGCAGGGTGCTGGCTCGGCCAGGCCCAGGTCAGCGAGCTCCCGGGCCTCCAGCTCCAAGCTGAGCTGCTGCAGCTCCTGCTCCAGCTGCCGATTCCGCCGGTACATCTGGATATAGTTGTGCTGCAGTTGCTTCTGGTAGCGGATCACCTGCTCCTTCTCTGCCTGCCAGGCCAGCCGTTCACCCTCAAAGCTGTCCCTCTGCTCCTCGCCCCTTCGCCGCTCCCGCTGTAGCTCCACCCGCAGCCGCTCCACCTGGGCCCGCAGGCTGCCCCCAACCCCGGCTGCCACCCGTTGTGCCTTGGCCTCATCACTCTCTGCCAGGAGGAATGGGTCAGCAGTGGCAGGTGGCAAAGGGGCTTCCCGGAGTCCAGCTGCCTCTGTATCCAGCTGCCCAGCTTTCTCTCGCAGCCGCTCGGCCTCCTGGCGGTGCCGCTGCAGCTCTTGGGAACAGGTCTCCAGCTCCAGCTCTCGTGCTCGGGCTGCCTCCTGGAGGCCCCGTGCCCGGCCCTCACTGACCCGCAGCGCAGCCCGGGCCTCCCGAAGCGCCACTCGAAGGGCCACCAGCTCACTGCCCTTCTGCACCAGCTCTGCCTGAGACTCCTTCAGTTGCTGCTTCAGCAGGGAGATCTCACCTGACTTCTGGCACACCTGGGGTGGGAGGGAGTTGGGAAGGATGATGAGAAGGGTCTCCAGGAGGGTCAGGTCCTGACATCATGCTATGTATTTGGTGGAAAGGAGGTTTGATCATTCTAATACCTATTTTATAAATGGAGACACTGAGAGGAACCTAGTGACATGCCCCAGGTCACACATCATGTCAGTGGCTAAACTGAATACAGACCCAGATGTTTCTCCTTCAAAGCGGGTGTCTTTACACCATCATGAGGCACGGCAGAGACCTGGGGTCTAGGTGGTAGCAGAGTGTGCAGGAGTGGGGGCAACGCAGGGCAGTGCCCGTATTTCCAGTTGAATGGCCCTACAGTGTTTTGGTTAAAAGTGTAGACCAAGGAGCCAGACTGCCTGGGTTCCAATCTCAGCTCTGCCATAGACTAGGTGTGATTTTGGCCTCTAGCGTTTCTGGCCTCAGTTTCTACATTTCTAAAATGGGGATATTAACAGTGCCCACCTAACAGTATGGCTGTTATGAGAATTAGATGAAATATAGTCTAAGTATCATGCTTAGAACAGCCCCTGGTACATAGCAAGCACTACATTCTTATTGCTGGCCGGATGCAGTGGGTAGGAATATCACTGGCTATGGGCACTAGACCAGACCAGTGAGAAGACCAAACACGCATGTATGAGGAGGTCCCCACCCAGAAAGGGAGGTCAAAGGGGGATCTTCATCTTGGAGAGATGAAGAAGGGAAGGCCCTCTAGGGGTTGCAGGCTCCGGAGGTGTGGCTGGGCCCCTCTTTCCAGGCCCTGTTCCTGCAGGACCCTGCCTGTCCTGACCTGACCCACCTCCCACTTGGTCTCCTCCAGCCGTGGCCCGAGCTCCCGCTGCTCCCGCTCGAAGGTGGCGCAGCGCCGCTCCAGCTGCTCACGCTCCTGCAGGAGCTGCACAAAGTCGTCCTGTAGCTGCCGCTTCTCCTGCTGC
This sequence comes from Macroglossus sobrinus, assembly GCA_004027375.1. Lineage (NCBI taxonomy): Eukaryota > Metazoa > Chordata > Mammalia > Chiroptera > Pteropodidae > Macroglossus > Macroglossus sobrinus. Next base: position 102,358 of record PVKZ01002109.1, read on the forward strand.
AGCTGGAACACCTGCAGCTGCAGCAGCTGTTGGGCCCGCTGCGCCCGGGCCGCACCATCCTCTCGCAGGGCCTCGCGTTCCCGCTGCCAGTGCCGCTGCCGTTCCTCATACACCTGTGGGCAAGGAGGCAGACGAGGCTCCCGGAAGCTCCCCCAAACATCAAGCCCTGGCTGCCCCCAATCACTGACTGCTCTGGGGCCCACTGGGCTCAGGAAGGCTAGACTCCACTAAACAATGATAATGATTATGATAACAACTACTTGTATGATAATAGAAGCACCAGCAGCAACAATAATAGTGTGCCAGGCATTATTCTAAGCACTTTACATCCTTTGTCTTCTTAATCCTTCTAACTCTTAAGAGGCCAGAAATATCCCCATCCATAGATGAGAAAACTGAGGCTCAGTCTAAATACGTAACTTGCTCAAGTCTGAAAAATAGTGGTGCTGGGTTTGAATCCTCACCATGCTACAGTTAAACCAGACAGCTAGGGTGAGAATGGGGTCACAAGTGCAACTGCCCACCACTTTTTCCCCTGTCCCAGAACAAACTGAGATGACCCTTGGTGTCCCAGCACCTTTGGATGTCCTACCATGCCACCCCCATTATAGCCACTGACCACACCTGGCACATGGTTACCTCGCTGTCATCCAGACTGTCCCGCAGCTGCTGTAGCTCTGCCTCTCGGTCTCGAAGCTTCCCTTCCAGGACACAGTGCAGGAGGGCCTCATCCGAAGGGGGTGGTGGGGGTGGGGGTGGGGGTGGGGAGCGCTCCCCGCAGGAGCTGTCAGGGGAAGCCCGTGGACCGCTGCCCAAGAACCCTCCAGCCACGCGGCCCCCCACGGAGCCTGTGCTCTTGCTGGAGGAAGACCGGCCACTGTCTGAGTGGGAGGGCCCAGCAGGGGCCCCTCGAGCTGGCCCTGGCAGTGCCCCCCGCCCAGGGCCATGGGAGGGTAGCTGCCCACCTGGGGAATTGGTGGCTGGCTCAGCACCCCCAGTGCTGTAAGTAGGCAGGCTAGACAGTGAGTTTCGGCCAGAGTCAGACAGTGTCCCTGATGGGCAGCCACTGGCCCAGCCACTCAGTGCCAGGGGTTTGTCAGCAGCTGAGGAAGAGGAGGAAGAGGAGGAGGAAGCAGGGCCCCCAAACAGCTGTGTTAGGCTGCCCTGGCTCCCAGACAGTCCAGTGGCCCGAGGACCCAGAAAGCTAGGGAGAGATGGTGCTCCTCGAGGTTTGGGCAGCACTGGCTTGAAGGCTGTTGGGCGAATCAGGATTTTCTCCATGTTCTGAAATGAGATACCACGTGACATTGGGGATGAGCTGCCTGATCTCTCAAAGCCCTTATCACGCTCTGTCCTCCCATCCAGAGTCCCCCATCCCCATATATTATTAACAACTTCTACCACTGGCTCAGCTTTATATCAAGTAATTTAAAAGGGTTCATCTTTAATCATTACTATAGCCAGATGAGCAAAATATTATCACTATCCTCATATTACAGATGAGGAAATGGAGGATCAGCATCAAAATCACCTTGCTCAAAATCACCGCTGTTGTATAATAGTATTACCAAGCAGGTAACATTTATTGAGTACATAGTATGTGTCAGGCAGTAACTAGGTTAAATACTTTACATGTATTATTTGATTTAATTCTCACAACAGTCCTGAGAGCTGATCCATTACCTCCACTTCACAGATATAGTAACTGAGGCTCAGAAAGATTGACTTCCCTGAGGTCATACAGCCAAAATGAGGCAGAGCTGGGATTAGAACCCAGGCCTGGTGAATCTGGAGCCCACGCTCTTTCATCTAAACAGGACCCCAAATTCCTGCAGCTTCTCCAGGGGACTCCTGTTCTACCCAGGCCCCAAGGGGGAAGCTGGTCCTCACCTTCTCCAGTTTTCCAGAGACAGGAATGAGCTTTGGAGGGGGGCCACGAAGATGGGCATTGTGTGCCCGCTGCTCTCGGGCATCCTCAATATCACTGCTTGGGCTGGGGGGTGACTCTGTCCGGAAGTCCTCATTGATGTACGTGAAGGTGGTGCCAGGGATAGTCTTCCTGGGGGGCACAGCTGGGCAAAGCGGTTCCTGTGCCTCATAGCCACCCCGCAGCAGCCCATCCTGTTGCCGGAAGAAGGTGGGCCCAGGAGGGCCATGATGGCGGGCAGGAGCTGGCGCCCCGGGGCAGGGCCGGCCTGAGATGAGGCTGCTCACACTGCCCATGGCTGGAGCTTGGGGGGCAGTGGCGGCCTCAGGAGTGGGCTCCAGTGGCACTGGCAGAGTCTGTACAATGGCCATGGCAACAGAGGCTCAGGCCTGGCCGAAGGCCTCCAGGGGAACCTGTGAGCAGGGCAGTGGTGTTAGACTCACTCCACCTTGAGCCCCCTCTGTATAAAAGGCTCCGAGTCCCTCTCCTGAAAACAGCTGCCTGATGTCAGTAACAATCCCTGATATCCCCGGAGGCTCCCTTTTGAGAACTGGCATGAACCTCCGTTCTCCCTGAGCCCTAGACCACTATCCAGCTCAGGTCTGCACATGGCTGAGGACTGAGTCTACCTAGCAAGATGACAAGGGGTAGGGAGACCTGGTGGTTATGCAGGACCTGTGGCAGGAGAGGCCCAGGCCTCAGCTCAAATTTGCATTACTACAGAGGCAAGGCCTCAAGTTAGGGAGGGAGCATTCTCTACCAGCTCCCAGCACAGGTCCCTGGTCCCCTGGGACAGATGGCCTCATTAGAGGGCAGTATGGGCAGAGGCAGGCAACCACAGGGATGCAGTCGGCAACTCAGATGGTAATTAGGGCCAGGCAGTACCCAGCCTCCCCCAGCTGGGCCTCAGTTTCTCCCAGACAGAGAGGCGGCAAGGGTGGAGCTGGCCAAACAAGAAACCCAGAGCTCTTCTGGAGCCCACAGGTGCCCTCTGGGGTCTCCTGCCTCTTAAAGGTGGATGCAGGCTCATGCTTATTGCCATGACAACACCCAGACTCACCACACCCAATTGGTTAGGCCTAAAGGAGAATACACAGGACCACTGCCGACATCTATGAAACCTTCCAGCTTTAGATGTTCCCGAGTGACCCAGAGGGGGTGAGAGTAGAAGCCCCACCATCACCTCTGGCAGCTGATCCTAGATCTCACTTCCCTGGAACGCAGGGAAGAGGGCTCCACCTTCCCAGGCCCTGCTCCTTCCTGGAAGGGGACAGCAAATCTCCACCAGGAACTCCCTCCTCCTCCATCCTGAGGCTGAAGACCAGGACTCAGGCATCTGCTGAAGTCATCATACAGAGCAGGGGCCAAGATGTGGACTGAGAATCGTGTAGGAGCAGGAGTGTGTGTATGTACTTATTTGTGTGTGAGACTGTGTACACAGAAGCATGGAAATAAACAGGGTGTATATAAAAATGTGTGTGAAAATATGAATGTGAGTAGAAACATATGGATAGATACATTCATACATATGTGTGAATTTACATGTCCATATCTTACAAGAGTATGTGTGTAAATAAGGTGTCATTCTTAGAAAATACAGAAAGTTTCAAATGCATATGTAAGTGAATTTGTAATATGCGATTAACACTAGATGAACATTTGGATAGATATCCACTTATATATCTGAGTTTATGTGTAAACTCACATGTATCTTACACAAGTGTGTGAACAGAAATTGAGTGTCCACAAGCGTATATCAAGGAGTGTGTGAGAGAGGCTGGGAGTGGGTGGTATGCAGGGCCAACTAGGTGAGTGGGAGCTTGGTTTTTGTCACTCACTGGAGTGTGGGAGAGGAAAGACATCTGATTCCTTTGCCTGATGAATCTGTTACCCTTCTTTCTTGTGTTCCATTAAGTCGCCCCCCCACCCCAAATCAAAACATCCTGAGACCCAGGGAGATGTCCAGGCTGAGGAAGGAAGAGCTGGGAGCTAGGAGTGAGCAGTATGTACCCCACAAGTGCAAGCCCCGAGCAAAGCAGATGGAACACCCACTCTTATACCTTCTCCCAGGCTACTCCAGGACATGGAGAAAACAGTGGGGAACTGGCTTCTTTGAGGGCAGTAGGGTCTCGCACCTCTACATTTCTCCACTTCAGTGAGCAGAGAGAAAGTGAAAACTCAGGGGAGGAGACAAACTCAGAGAGACAGGGACCCAAAAGACAAGAGACAAAGACTCAGAGGCCTCAGGGTCAGGCAGACAAGGAGACAGGCAGGCTCAGTGAGGAGGGGGAACCCTGAACCTCACGGATCCAGGGCCCCTAACCCCAGAAACAACATAAAGCTGGGGCCCTGTGACCCAGACACCCAGGGAGCCAGAGCCAGGCATCTGGAGAGCGAGGCCAAGCCGGCCCAGCTCCCGCTCTTGGAGCCCGAGAGAGAAGGAGGGGCAAGTGGAGGCTCCATTTTGAGAAATGCGTCTGTGGCTGTGGGAAAGGGAACCCCGGCTCTCCCCAGCACTCCTTGAGTGACCCTTGTAGAACAAAACACCCAACCTTAGGGGTTGGGAGAAGCCGAGGGTGGGGTTCAGTTAGGCCCAAGAAGGGTCTGGCTAAGGCCCGAGGGCCCGCACACCTATTTTAGGGGTTGAAGAGTTGGGGAAAGTCTCCCCTCACCAGATTCCAAGGACCAGTCATGAGGAACCGAGTCTTGGAACATGAGTTCCCATTCTGCAACAGGAATCCAGGAACACCCCGCTTCCCAGAGATATCCCCACCCCGCTGTTTCCATAAAGTGGGGCCGCTGTGGAATGCCACCTCCCCAATGGCCCTTCGCCTCGCATAAGTTGAGGGTGGCCCCAAAGTCGCCTCCCCGCCCCAGTGCCCCTCACCTCCGCCGCGCGGCTCCATTATCAGCCCTGGGAAGCCCCCCGCGCGCCACCGGCGAGCCGCCTGGCTCCAACCCGCGCGCGGCCACTCGGAGCGGCCTGGCTCGACCCGGCCCCGCCTCCGCAGCGCCCCCCGCGGGGCAGACCCCGCCCGGCCCGAGTGGGCGGTGCAGCACGGGGGAGGGGTCCCAGGGGCGTCCCCGCCCACGGGGCGCGGCCACGCGCAAGCATCCCACGTCACGCGTGTCACGCGTGTCCCGCGGGGGCTGCACAGCTGGACTTAGGATCCCTCCTTTCCAGACCCGTGGATGTGTATCTGGGGGTTCGATCGGCTCAGGACTCGGCAGCCGGTCACCCTCTATTCCAACCAGGGCCCCGGGGTTAGCCGCCGCTGGTCATTGTTGGAGCACAAAGGGCTTGGCGCCGCGGCGGCCGCCCTTCCCCACCCTGCTCCTCTAGTAGAAACCTCCCTCCCAGGCACACTCTCCGCGGGGCAGACCAGAGGGGTAGGCAGAAGGTCAGTTGCCACCCACTCTACTCGGCTGCTGGGGCCGGTACCCCAGGCTCAAGGGGCCGAAGCTTGGTCCGTGCCTGCCCCACCCCCAGCGGCATGGAGGCGGCACGCTTGGATTTGCGGAGGCGGCGCCACCTGGCGGCTTATTTCAAGAACACACCTAGACAGACAGAGACAGACAGACAGACAGACAGACAGACACACACACACACACACACACACACACACACACACACACCCACACCCAACACCCATCTCGGCGGGGGCCTTACCGGACTCCCCAGCATTGCACCCTTCCTTTCTCGAGCCCGCGAGTGCTTCCCAACCTTCCCTCAGAGTCATTTGCTAGGACAGATTCCAGAGGTCATTGCTTGGAGAGGCAGCCCCTGGCTCCTCAACATCACTGGGGTGAGCCTGTCCAAACCTGCAGCCCAAACCTCCACCAGCCTCACAGCAGACAACATTCCAGTCTTCTCAGGGTCACGAATATTCTCACCCTCTGGCAAACAACACAACCTGAACACCCACACGACCTTTCCCACATTCAGTCTCACATAGCCACAATCACAGTCTCATCTATCACGTGGTTCCACGTTCCTTCTTTCCATAATTTTTCCAACTCACACAGGCACACTCAATGTCACACGCCTAGTTGTGCCCAAGATCTCACAACTTGTAGTCCTTTACACCCAGTCACAATCTTAAACACATAGTCTCCTAAGCATCTTTCACACACTGACAGGCTTATTCACAGCCATACAACTTTCTACATATACACACATTTATCAAACATTCTACCACACAGACTTTCCCGTAGGGGTCTCTGTGACCTGGTCAGATCAGTTGATGCTGGCACCCCTGGGAAAGGACAGCCTCCCTCCCCTTAACCCTTGCAACAGGGCCAGGCCTGAAAGAACTCCTCTGCTCCAGGAAGGAGCATCTCCCCCCCTTCCAGGCCACAGCCCTGGCTGGCTCTCAGCTCTATTTTTAGCTCTATGGAAAGGGTTGTTTTTCTTTTTCCCTGGAAAGGGAAACATAGCCCAGCCACCCTCGGGCTCACCTCAGACCCCTAGCCTCACAAGAACAGACGGAGCCCCTCTCTCCAGTGGAGACCCCCTCCTCTGGCCTTGCCCTGATCCCAGCCTCCTGGGGCATCAGAAGCCTCCTCCCCTTTCTGGCAGCCTGCCCAGAAGCTCAGGCAGCAGCTGGGCTCAGCGTGTGTGTAGGGTTGGGGGGTGGGGCGGGGAGAGGCCGAGGGCTGCTGCCCACTCCCTCATTAGGGGGGTAGGGTGGAGGAGGGGGCTCTCCGCCCTTCTACTCCAGTGGAATAGGCCCACTGTACTGACGGGAGGGTTTTGCTCCTGCATTTTCTGGAAGAGGTGAACTCCCAGTCTTGCCTGAGTGAGTTTCCTGCTCCTACCTAGGAGGGAGGAGCTCCCAGTTCTGTAAGAAGGGGTAGTAGTAGGAAGGGGACCGACGGGAGCTCGGACAGCTGCTACCCAGGCTGGTGGTAAGGCGTAGGGGCTGCCGTTCACTGCCATCAAGAATAGCACCTCTCTCTGACACTTGCGAGGTTGGAAAGTACCATGAATGTGTTCGGGAGAAGAAAGGCTAGGAGCCCAGGTAACCCCACCCCAGCCCAACAGTCTCCGGTCCTCCTGTGCTACCCCAACTCCAGGGGGCGTTGTGTTCACATTTCTAGGGGAGGGCTTATCACTTATCCATGCGGAGGATGAAATACAGCCCCGCGTAGCCCTGATGCCGGGGTGGGGAAGCACAGCCCACCTGTCTGCGAAACGATCACGTGCCCGGCGCCTGTTTACATCTTAGTCGTCACCTGCGGGCGGCGGGGAAGCTGGAACAGCTGGAGGTGTCCCACTCGGCCCGCCTCCATCGGCCCTTTCCTCCCACCACCGTCATGTATGCGACAGTAGAGAGCCCTGCCCGCTAGGGGTCCGCGTCGACCAGGGGCTGCAAAAGTAATCCACTGGGTGCGTCCTTTCCTGAGTGCACATGTGTTCGTGTGTCCCAAGTGCGTGCGTGGGTCTGTGTGCACGCGCGTGTGGGCCCGTCGGTGTTTCCGTGTTGGTTCTCTATTCAGACACTTTGCCTGCGTCCCGCGGAGTGTAGACCCTTCTCCTTATCCCAGCCCCCAGCTTCGCCAGACGGCAAAGTTTACTCCCGAGCGGAGATGAGCGGGAGGCTGGAATTCCTACATCTCTGCGCCCCTACCTACCACTCACCCAGCGCCACCTGCGCCGCTACTCCAGCTCTTGCCTGGTTCCTCCAGCTCCAGCGCGGACACCTCCTCGCCGTAGATCCGCCGGCTCCTAAACCCGCTTCGGGTTCCAGACTCCCGGCGCCCGCCTGGTCAGGCCTGGTAGAGCGGGGCGGGGCCGCTGAAGGCCGCGCCCCCAACCCAGGGAAGGGAGTGGTCTGTCCAGCAACCCCCACTCCTCCAACAGCCGACCCAGTACCCTACCCAGCAGTAGCTCCACCGTGGCCCGAGGCTGCATTCTGGTATCTGATTTAACAGTTTACTGGATTGGGCTTAAGACCTGAGGAAGGGTCGAGCTGCACGTGACCAATAGCTATGTTACCTACCTGGCTGCACTAAACAAGCTGGCTATAGGGCTTTTTCTGCCACCGCCCTGCTTTGGAGGAATCCAAACCTGGTCCACTCTCAGCCCATTCCCCAGACACAGGGAAAAACCCTGGGAAGCAGACAAAGAAGGCTCGGGTTTCACCGAAACAGACCCGATCCCCCTCCCCTTCCCCCTGATCTAGGTTTGGGGTTGCCCAAAAACCAGCACCTTGCTCTCTGGAGTAGGTGTCTGCCCAGGTGAGCAGACCTGCCTGTTCTGCCCCCCCCACCCCCCACTTCCCCGAGCATGACATGATCTCCCTTAGATTCATAAAGTTCCACCCACAGGCACAAACAGAAAGTTGGCTGGTATTGTAGGGAGGCACCTAGAGCTCCCTCCCTTCATGGCACCCAAGGTAGCTTGTGATGCCTACAGGTGTCTGAGCTATATTTACAGCCTGAGCACTTCAGCAGAAGTCCAGTGAGTTTTGACCCTTCTCAAACACATCCACAGTAAAGAAGCTCCTTCTTCGCCAAGTGTGACAATGAATCTGAGGACAGGGCTGCAGATTTAGCTGGACCTTGCTTGGCCAGGCCTTCTTGAACTGAGGGAGATTTAACATCCATTTGGACATAGACAGAGTACTTTGCCTCAATCCACTCTTTGGTTGGGTACAGGGACAGTGGCTGCCAGAGTCCTTACATAGAACCCAAGGATCCCTCACTGCTTTTTAGGCTCCAGGGACTCTTGAAAAAACATTTTGGGCTTATCTTGATGTGAGACGTTTAAGACAGGTGTGGAATGGAATGTGTTTCTATAGGGTGTGGGGCTGGGAGAGCTTTAGCTTCCCTTCCCCCTATCATTCTAGTTTGTGCTGTGTGAGGTCTGCTAGGAGGATGGGGCAAAAAAGACAAGTGCATTTCTATCCCTCTATCCCAGATTTACACAGAGACCTCAAAAAGTTCCCCTGATGGAAACCCCTAAAAGATTTCCTGAGAACACACCAGGCATTCTGGGAAGAACAGAATGTGGAACCCATGTCTTTATAGGTAGGACTGACCTAGTGGTGCACATCTGGAAGGCATGGCTGATTTTGTGTTATACACTCTGGATGAGGCCGAGACCAGCCAGCGGCTGGGAATGATTACTGTGGGATTAGGAGGCCTGGCTCCAGCCAGTCTAGGAGAGACCCCCAAGAAGGGAGGCCCTGGAGGAGCTATACCTCCCCCACTCCCACCCTCAGAGAACAGCTTTGCTCCAGGTCTGTTTCAGGAGACAATTGCAGCCATAGTTTTCACATATAAAAGACCAGAGACCTCAGACCTTTCTCTAGGGTCTTAGAAACCCCCTCTTAGATTGACAGGGAGACCTTGATAAGATAGCCCTACTTCCAAGGAGCGGGGAACCAACCCCAACCCTAATGAAAGTCTTCTCCTCAGCAGCGCCACCCTCCCAAAATAATACTGCATTCTTACCACTCTTGCAGGCAAATCTAAAGGGCAAGTGGGACTTCAGGATATCAGAGGAAATGAGATGAGAAAATGTCACCATTAGGAATATTTCTGACAGGGTCTCTAGGTAACTTTCCCCATCTCTTTTCAGGGCTTGTTAAAAGTGAGGAATCCTATACCTCTCCTCAAACCTTCAGAATTAGAAATTTCTGTGTGTGTATGAGGATTGGGGTGAGCTGGTCCTAGGTTCTGCCTTTTTAAACAAGAGTCCTTAGAGATAACACACACATAAGAGAAACACGGAGAAGGTACAAGGAAGAGGGAAATGGACAGGGGCAAAAATAAGAATATGCTGAGCCTGAGTCCACACTGAGAGGTCAGAGAGTGGCTCATATCACAGAGGGACAGCTCGTCAGGCAGAGCATAGGCATGTGGCCCGGTGACCCATAACTCTGTCAATGATCACAAGGAGATCCTCATGGAAAATAGGGATAAAGAGGCACCATCCTGTCCTCCCCAGGCCAAGCAGTGTGAGGATGTATATTTGTGAAGGCCTTTTAATGCTCCTGCTTCCTTGGGAGGGAATAGGGTAGGGGAGGGGACCCATCTACTTTTCATTCAAAATGAGAGAAAAATCCAGTTATAGACTGCAGAGACACCTGGTGGACAAATAAGAAAAAGCACAGACACAAAGACAATAGAAAAAAATTTTTTTCAATAAAACTAGAAAAGGCTCTACAAAAGTTATGACTGCATCTACTCCAGTGGTCTGAGGCAGCATACTATACAATGTGTCCAGGCAGCGGGCACTCTGGGCTTACAGTTTCCTTCCATGGCTCTCTGGCCAAGCTTCCACCTTTTGGACCCTGATATTACAGGGCCAAGCACCTAGGATCCAATGGTAGCAAATGCCACCACATAGCAGGCTCCAGGGTGAGGAACAGAGGAACTTGGTATTCATGTCACTCTTTGGCTCTGAAAGCCTAGGTTGGAATTTTGGCAAGAAGTCCCCCATTCCCCTCCAGATTCATGGGCCTGACCCCACTGCTTTGAACTCAACTTACTCATTCCCAGCATAGGGACTTTGTATTTGTTTCCTTCAGCTAGGATCCCTGTTTCTCCAAATGCACACATGGCTCAATAGTAGTTCTTTAGGTCTCAGCTTGAATGTCCTCTGCTCAGAGCCACCATTTCAGACCTTAATCTAAACTAACCTATAAGCACTATCATATTACTGTTTAAAATAGCATTTTTCACTATCTAAAATTCTTTTGTGTTTACTTGTTCATTAGCTTATCTGTCCCTCCACCAGATTGCATGTTCCATGGAAGCAGAGATCTCGTATGTCTTGTCAGTGCTGTATTCCCAGGACCTAGAATGAAGCCTGGCACATAGTAGATTCTCAAATATCTGCTAAATTCTCTCATTATGGGATCCTGCCCTAGGCTAGTCCCCTCAGACTGAGAAGTGTCCACAGCTCAGGACCAGACCATAGGAAAGAGGCAGCCTAGCACAGGGCCAAGAAAGAGTCTACGCCCTAGCCTATCCTGTCAAGGCTCATTCCAGTGTCTAGCTCTGCACTGCCTTCACCCTGAAGGCTTAGAGGAATCTGGCTGAAAGCAAGTCTTAGAGTTCTGAGGTACAGCCCCCTTTTTACCAGAAGGGGGCTTTTTGACCACTAGTCCATTGTCATCCTTGATCTTCTTGAGCCGGGACTTGCTTTTTGGCGGTATGGAGAAGGTGAGAGAGCTCTTGTTGAATTCAAGGGGGAAGACACCTACGTCTCCATCAAAGCGGTTCTTGGACACCTGTAGATATCGTTTCCCTGGCCCAGTTACCAGTTTCCTGTCCTGCAGGATCAGAACATTGTCTGCTTCCTGGCTTGCCTGCAGACGGGGGGCAGAAGACGAAGGAACAGTGAGTAGACATATGAGAGAAGCAAAAAAGAATAATGAGGGTACAGGGAGAAATGGCAAGAATGAGGAAAGGAAAAAGTACTCCCACAATTCATCAAGGCTCTTTGAACTATTGACCACAATGCTGCAACCCACTTGAGTTTTTCAGTTCCTTGACAACCTTGCTGCTGTTCCAGATTTTGTACCCACAATTCCCACTGTTTTTAATACTTTGCCACAGCTTACCATGCCACTCAACCCCAGCTTTTCATTGAGGCCTTGGTCTAAATGTCACACTGCATCTGAGAGACCATTCTTGATCCCCATAAATATAGAAAGCAACACCATCTTTTCATTTCTGTGTTATTCTCTTCCCTGGCTCCATGTTTGTTCCACTGTGGCATAGTTTTTGCTCCTTGCCCTGTATTCCATGCCAAATCCAGGCCTAGCATGTATAGGCACTCAGTGTATCACTGGAAGCTCCATACTTAGGCTGCTCCTGCTGCCCAGAAGGCCCTCCCATTTATTTGATTATTTAACACTTATTGTTGGCCAAACTCAAACCAACCTTTGCTGACTTCTCCTCTAGGAAGTCTCCCCAGATGTCCCAGGCTGACTCAGATGTCTTTTCTCTTTGTTTCCCAAATATCTGTGCTGCCTATCATAGCTTTTATCATACCAAGTTGTAATCACTGTCTGTTTTCCCCACTAGAGGATGTGAGCTCCTCGAAGGTGAGGAGAGTAAAGAACCAACTATTATCAGCCTCTGTATTCCTCATGTTATGGCCTGAGCTGCCTATTCCTGATGGACAGTCAAGATGATTTAAAGCTGACTGAGAGCTATCTTGGGTCACTGCCCCACCTTTACTTTCCAAAGCTTAGCATCCTCTAAAGGCCACTTACTTTGGCTGAGCCAAAAATGGATGCCGTCTGTAGTTCCTTATCATCATCCTCCTTTCGGGGATGAATGACCAGTGTCACATGGCAACTACTGTCTGTTGCAAACTTCCGAAAGGCCCCAACAATGTAGTCTTGAGCTGCAATCCTGCCCCAACCCCAACAAAGCAAAGAAGTTATCAGACACAGACAAAAGGATAAGAATACACACATACTCTTGATTCATTCACAACTCCACAAAGCACCCAATCTCGCTCTACTTCCCTTTCCCCAAGGACTCACACTTAGATCCCTGTCCATACTGCCAGCTGCCACACCCCACACATCTATAAAGACAGAAATACACATGGGGAGGGATGCACATACCCATGTGTCAGAAAACAAGAGAGTACAGTATATATGCCTAGAGGCCAGCTGCCTGAGAAGACATATGTGTGTTCAAGTGGGTTCTAGCTAGACAAGAGGATGTCACCTGTCTGTGGACAGCTGCTCGTGACCCATCATAAACTGCAGATTATCAATGACCACATGACAAATGTCATAGACGTAGACTGCGTGTTGCATTGTGTCTATTACAGTCCTGGGAAGAGAAAGAGGCAATGAATTCAAGAGTTAATTAGAAGTAGTCTCCAGACCATCCCAGGCAGAAAGCCAGCATCCTGAAAACTCAGTCTCAGTCAGGGGCCTGTTCTTCTGCCCTCCCATTCTTTGAAAACCCCAGGCCTGGGAATATCACCTGATGCTCTGTTGCCCATGGAAAGTCATGAAATAGAGGGGCAGGTCCTCAAAACGGTCGGCCCACTCATCGTATTTGTCCAGTTGCTCTTCCAGCCGTCCCACAGCGAACTGTGTCAGCATAATCCGGGCTAGTCTCACATTGCTGATCTCAAAGCTACCCCATAGCGTGTTCACCCCCTGGGTACATAAATCCAGGGCATACTCACTGATGAATGTCGTTTTTCCACTGCCCGTCGGCCCTGCAGGGGAGTTGAAAACAGATCTGGGTGAGGGAAAAAATTTCCACTCTTGAAACCAAGACATGGAGCAGGGCCTCAAAGTTGGGAGGGAAAGCTTCCTTTTCAAAATTTGCAGTGGCTGAAACCCACGTGCTTCTATCACCTGATCATCTGCTCCCACCCCAAGCAGTGATTTCCCAAAGGGTCACCTGTAAAGACTGTCAACTCGCCCTTCCGATGTCCCTTCAAGAGACGATTGAGGTCTGGGTAGCGGCTCCAACGGACGCCAGCTACCTGCTCCACATTTGACAGTTCTCCTAGTACCTCCTCCCGTAGCTGCCGGAAAGACACAATAGACTTGTGCCAGGCAGGCAGGGCAGAACGGAGAATTCGAGAAAGATTTAGTCCTCGGTTCAGGGCCTCCAGGGGACGGGGCTGCTGGTCCCCAGGCCGTACCAAGGAGCACCGCTTGGGGTTCAGTTTTCGGGCAAACAACTTGGCAGCTTCCCAGGACCGAAGGTCATCCCCCAGCCAAAGCACAATACGTCGAAACTGTTCAAGGTAGGGGAGCAAGGCAGGGGGCAAGCAGGTTGTTCCTCGGGGAAGGGCAAGGGTGGGCAGCCCTGTGGATTGGTTCAAAGCCAGACTGTCCAGCTCACGACTTGTCAGTACCACCTCAACATCTCGACGATTGATCAGTGGTAATCCGAACAAATTATGGTAGGCACCAGGCCGGGGAATGGTGGTCTCCACGTAGTGCACTACATCCTCTTGGCCTTCAGCCTGTAGGAGCTTCAGGCCTCGTAATCTCAAACTTCCAGGGGAGAACCAAGGGAAGACAAGGCTGCGAGCAGGCCGCAGATACCGCACACTGAAACGCTTGAGTGTGTCATCTGTCACTTTGGTAAGGCCAAACATCACACGAGCCAGCTGGGCCTCCTCTGGCTCAGGCAGCTCCCAGAGAGGTATTGCTCTGTCCCAGATCCTCCGAACCTCCTCACTGTCCTCAGCTTCTGGGACTTCACTAAGCAGAACTCCCTCTCTGTCCCCATCCCCACGTCCCTCCACGCTGGCCTGGAAGTCTTCCCAACTCCCCTCTGCTAGGCTGGTCATGCAGAGAAAGCGGCCTGTGGTCTTGTTAATGAAGAGGCTAAAGGAAGTGGTAGCACTGGTCTGTTCCTTGAGCTGTGAGGCCCCAACAAAGGGGCTCGGTGCCCGGAGACAGCTGTGGCCATCCTGGAATGGGATCCCATGAACCCGCAAGTACTGGCGGATTTCAGTTGCAGTTACAGGCAACACTGGTACCTCCAAGGCTGGGAGAGCTTCCTTCCTGTACCGCCTGCGAGGCGGGCCTGGAGCCAAGCTCCGGGGCAGGCCCCTCCTACCCATCCACTCCCCACGCAGGGACAAGAAGATACGGAAAGGGTACCCACTTCGGAGGAAGACCCACATTCCTAGTCAAATGTTTAAAGTCCCTACTTTAAATGCCTTAGGTGTCTGGTTCTAGTGCCTTCACTAGGTCAGACCTTAGGAATCCTCCACGCAGCATTCTAAGAGCTTACTCTAGGTGGCTTCTGAACTCTCCAAACTTCTCCTTCATACACATCTCTCTGAATCCTCTTCTTGCCCCCGCTACGTGGCTACTTCAACCCAAACCATCTAGACGACCCTTTCACGTCTCTACCCATCTATCGGGCTCCCTACCTCTCTGGTCCTGTTTTACAGCTTCTCCCTCGGCCGACCCACACCGATAAGGTTTCTCAAGATCATCTCTCCACCACTACTGCCCTCCACGGAGTCTCTTCGTAGTCTTCACCTCTACAGCCTTCTGCGTCCTTTCAGTAGTCCCTCTGCTCTAGGTCACCAACTAGTGGCCCTCTTCGCAGCTCCTTTCTTCAAAGGGGGCTCGACAAGACTAGAGCGCCGCTGTGCGGCTCCCGCCCCTCTCGGCGCCACCTCCCCCCTGCCCGCGTGTCTTTCACCCGCCCCACTGCCAAGTACTCCGCCGTTCCGACCCTGGCCACGCGCCACCACTCTTGTCTCACGCCTTTCGCTCGCAACGTGGGTCCCTCGCACGCGCCACTCTCCAAGACCTCGGAATCAAAACTTCCCCTAGCTTGTTGTCCCCGGAACCGGAAACCTGGGCGTTAGTCCCGCCCCCTTTCCTCGAGGCTGGGCTCCGCGGTGGGAGAGTTGGAGTCATGACGGCCCGGGGGACTCCGAGCCGCTTCCTGACCAGTGTTCTCCACAACGGGCTTGGTCGCTACGTACAGCAGCTGCAACGTCTCAGCTTCAGCCTGAGCCGTGACGCCCCTTCATCTCGCGGCGTCAGGTGAGCGGAGCGAAAGGCGCGGGGGTGCGACTCCGGGCAGAGGTCGCCCTGGGTCAGGAGTCACCGTGCTCACCCTTCTCGGGTCCTTTAGGGAATTCGTGGAACGGGAGGTGGCCAACTTCGCCCGACGGAATCCAGGGGTCGTAATATACGTGAATTCGCGGCCGTGCTGTGTGCCCAGAGTCGTGGCCGAATACCGTGAGTAGGGACCGGGCGGGGGCTGGAGGGTGGCCTCCGGGGTGGCTCGGCCCACTTTTTTCCCTTCGTCTAACACCTGACCGGCCCGCTTCCTCTTATTCCCACCTTCCCTCATCTAGTTAACGGGGCTGTGCGTGAGGAGAACATCAACTGCAAGTCGGTCGAGGAGATCACGACCTTGGTGCAAAAGCTGGCGAACCAGTCAGGCTTGGACGTAATCCGCATCCGGAAGCCCTTCCACACAGACAACCCTAGCATCCAGGGCCAGTGGCACCCCTTCACCAACAAACCAACAACGTGGGGCGGGCTGCGCCCTCGAGAGGTTCAGGATCCTGCCCCAGCCCGGGTGTAAGCGCAGTGAAGAGTTGCTCCAACTCCAGTTCCATTGGAGGTGGTTTTTCCTCTTTTGGTTCAGGGAATTCCAAGCCCAGGCAAACAAATGGAGCCCACGAAAGGGGAATTTGATACCGAAGCTTCTGCTTGGGATAAAGAATCAATGCCTATTTCTTTTTTGTGCCCACTATGAGGGTCAGTGATTTTGTTGTGTCTCCTAATTTTATCCATTTGACATTATTGAAATCTGAGTGTTGCAAGATTTTACAAGAGTCTTCATTTCTGAAATCCCAAGTGATGGTAGTGATCTCAGATCACAGTGAGGGGTTTTGAGGCCGGTTTCTGAAAAATCCTATTGTCCTTGATGTCCTATTTCTGCAACCATTGAGCTAGAGAGAGCTAGTACTTTATACTCTGCTGTGAGCCTGGCATTGGGTTAGGCACTTTATATCTGTGTAAATGTTTGTGTACAGATTAGAAAACAGGTTAATAAACTTGCCCATGGACACACTTGAGGTCTTATTTCAAAATATGTGCATTTTAAAATATAACCCCATTTTTTCATTATAAAACCAGAAGCAGAACATACAGTAACCCTTCAGGATGGTTAATATCAAAGGCCATATGATTAATCCAGGCCTGACCCTTGGAGAGTGAGATGGGCAGCGTCTTCTAGGCTTAACCAAAAAAAAGGGAGGGGGGTGCTGGTGAGGAAAAGAGGAAGTAAAAGCCTAGAAACTGTTGTATGAATTCTTTAATTATTGTAGTGCTCTTATCCCCATGATCAGTGAATAGTGAGAGTCTTAATAAAGGCTTGTGTACCCTTTATTATTGCTCAGGGCAACCTGGATAGAAACTGAGGATCCCAATTTCCTCTACAAATGGTTTTTATGGAGAGCAGAGCCAACCTTGCGGCACCTTTACCATAGGCACAGAATCCTGTCCCCTGGTAATTGGGAGGGCCAGTTGAGACCAAGCAGACCACTCAGTTGTGGGGAAAAGAGGGTATTTATTAACCAACGGGGTCGGGGAGCTGAGCCCAAGCTCCCCACAGTCACATGCCTGTTCCGCCCACCTCAGTGGTGAGTGGGGGCATTCCTAAAGAAATGTAGCTGTTCTCACAATAAATACATTCATTGTGGGGTGGAGGTGGGAGAGGATGGGTAAAGGGCAGTAAAAATCCGTGAGATTCCATGTTCTCAGCTACAAAAATAACAGTCATCCTCACCCAAGGGGAATGGGGGAGCTCAGTCAGGATTTGATTGTCCCATGTGGGCCTGGAGACTTCAGAGGCCCCTGGACCCTGAAAGTGCCCCGGTGAGGTAGGACAGGGGTGGGAGCCAAGCATCCAAACTCCCAGCCTCTGCCCTTTGCATAGTTCCAAGAACGGGCTTCATGTGCCAGGTGAGACATAAATTCTCTCCTTCTCTTGCTGTGGTCTAGGGGGAGCAAATGCTTGGTCCCTAAAAGGAAAGCTGGCTCATTGAGTGCAGTGTCGGTCACCCATTCTAGGGAAGTATCTGCAAGGACAGCTAAATGGAAGAGGGCTCTCCTGAAATGTCAAAAGACCAAACTCAACAGACAGGGGAGGCCCAGAAGGTGCATGTGAGTAGAAATGTAAGCACGTGTGTGTGAGGAAGGGACATGCCTGGAACTCTGTCACTCTTGAGAGTGACCAAGGTGGGGTGAGGGAGCTGACTAATAAGCACATTAAGGGAGAAGAGGGGAATGAAGGTCTTACCTCTTTAGGCTCTTGCCAATGAGGTCACCACATGGGGCTAGGACTAGGGAAGAGGACTAGATAGGATGGGATGTGGCAATTGGGAGGGTACCCAAAGTCCAGAAGAAGGGATGAAACAGCAATGTACCAGAAGGTGAGGGTGGGGGCCCTGCAGCCCAGCTGACAGACATTCTTCCATGTGCACATCTGAATGTACGCAGGGCTCAGGATGCTCTGGTAGCTGACAGAGTTCTTGTGTCGGTACCATCCAGCACAGAGGGCCATGCTGAAGATGGTGACATTGAGGCCCTCTGGACTTGCAGAGCCCTGCCTGGGAGAAAGGAGAAGGGTTTGAGCAGACGAATGCAGAATGAGAATGGAGTCCTCTCTTCCTGAGTGCTTAGGTTAAGGGCACAGGAACTGGGGCTGCAGAACCTGAGGGAGCACCTACCTCTGAGGAGCACCGTTTGGCCTGGGCTGCTCACAGATGGATCTGTGGAGACGAGGAGGGGGCTCTGGCTGGGCCTAACTCTGGCCAGCTGTACAGGGACATCAAAAAGTTGGGAGAAGGGCCTGGAGTTGGGGGGCAGTGAAGTTAAGGTGACTGTTGGGGAGGCAGCAGCTCAGCCTGGAGCAAGACAGGCTGGCTTGGAAGAGCATTCGTCCTGGGAGGCTGGGCTCAGACAGAGCTCTCATCCAGGTGCTCAACGAGCTGCGTGTGCTTCCTCTTCTCCAGGATGCGGCTGAGCTCCTCAGCAAAGGAGCAGGGCCCTGCCGACACTCCATTGTTGCTCTGCCTCAGGAGCACATAGCTGTTGCCATTCATCCTGCGCAGCCGGCTGGGCAGTGCCACAAGCCCATTGGTCAGCTCAGCTGGTGGCAGTGGGGGTGGTGGAGGCGGTGGGGCTGGAGCTCCTTCTCCAGGGATGATCTGGAGACAGCCACTCTCTAGGCCTCCTGCCCCTTCCCCATCATCACCCTCATCTTCCTCTCCGGGGCACTGGCCTGAGACTGTCTGTAGCTGCACAGCAGAGCCCCCTGCCTTGCTGGCCCGACCCAGGGAGTATTTCCGTCGGTGTCCTCGTCTGCCTCCCCGAATACAGGCCACGTAGAGGAGGGAAGAAGCCAGGATGAGGCAGAGACCACCAAGTACAGCAATGGCTAGCACATAGAGCAGCCTCACATCAGGTGCCAATTGTGCTCCTGGCATGGCAGGGGCTTGTGGAGCCGGGGCAGGAGTGGCTGGCCGCACTGTGAGGCTGTAGAAGGCCAGCAGGGTGCGGAGGCCATTTTCCTCAGCATAGCAGCCATAGTTGCCACTGTGCTCAGGCTGTGTGTCTGTCACCAGCAGCCCATCCACACCCACACGGTAGCCATCCTGCCCATCACTCAGGCCCATGCTTCCATTGAGCAGCCACAATGCCCGAGCCAGGTTGGATGGCTGGTCACAGGGCAGGAGGACATCATCACCCCGGAGCACAGAGCGGATCTTCGTTGGTGGTGGTGGCCCTGGAGGGAGAGGAAGATAGGAGCAGTCAATGCCTGCCTATCCTAGGAAGGGCACTAGAGGTGGCAAGCCAAGATGGTTCACTGTTATGTCTCCAGCACCAAGCACAGAATCTGGAATTATGGAGATACCCAGCCAAGCTCTCTGCACTTATGCTTGCACAGGAGGTTCACGTTGGCCCTTCCTTGTGGTTTCAATTCCTGACATCTGCCAGTGATGCCTAATCTCTACCTCCAGCACAGTGTTCTCTCTTGAACGTCAGAATTGAATATCTTCTACATGTTGGACATCAATATGAGGTCTCTTGGACATGTCATGGGAACTATGGCCAAAGCTCCCTCCAAACTACACCAGGTCTTTTCTTTGAATTGTCATCACCGTGAACAGTGCCACCAGTTGTTTAAGTCAGAAAGCTGGGAGTCTCCCTTGCCTCTTTATCCCCCTCACCTTTGTATCTAACCCTCTTGGACCAACCAAGATTATGCTTCTGGAATCTATCTCAGACCTGTTAACTTCTCACCTCCAGATGCTGGCTCACTCTGGTCCCCATCTAATCCATTCTCCATGCAGCAATGGGGTGACCTTTTAAAAACACTCAGCTGATCATGCCACTCCCCTATATTAGCACTGTCTCTGCCCACTTCTACAGCCTTTTGTTGCTCAAACACGCCAAGCTTGCTCTGCTTGCTGTTCTCTCTGCTTGGGTGTCATCCTTCTCCCCATGTCCCCCACTTGCCCAGTTAATGTAGGGGAGAGAACATAGCAGTGATCAAAAGCACAAACTCCAGTCCAACTTCTTGGAAGCACATTTGAATTCTGATCCTGCTGCTTAACAGCTGATTAAATTTGGGCAGTTTATGTATTCTACCTGTGCCTCAGAGAGGTTGCCCCTCATGGGGACGATGATAATGGCACCTCTCTCATAGGAATGCTGTGAGAATGAGAGTGCATGTGAGTGTTTGATCAGTGTCTGGCACACAGAAAGTTCTCAGTACATATTAGCCATGATTATTAACTTTTGTTCTTCCTTCAGATATTAGTGCAGTCATCTGTTCTTTCTTGGGGTAGTACTCATTATCCTTCAAACTACTGTCATAGTTATAATGATTCTTTTTGCCACAAAAACCAGTAGAAATGATTATAATTAATTGTGTGATCATCTGATTGCCAGTGCTGCCCGCTGGCACACACACTTGGCTTTAAGCCCCAGAAGTGACAAGAAACTTCACATCTTGAACCTGTTTCCTCATTTATAATTCTTTTGGGAAACAAATGTTTGCTGAACACTTACTCTCTGCCAGACTCTGAAAGTGCACAAACATAGCCATTCAGATAAATACATATGTATACAAATGCAGCCAGACCCACATACACATGAATGTCACTTACTTGTGTCCCTGTTGCTCTCACAGCCTCTATTTCCTCTCTCTATGTCCTGTATCAGTGCTGTCCTGGAGACAGAAGAGCAGAACTCATGAACAAGAGAAAATGGGCTTCAGTTTCCTCAGTGGAATTGTCAGCAGGGTTGTTACCAACAACTGGCTGTCCCCACTCCTATAGCTGGGTAGCCCATCCTCCTCCCCTTAGGCCCTGATTCCCTGGGTACATGGGACCCTCATAACCCCTACACCTCCTGCTTGCTACCCTGGGACCTGTTGGCTATGGTGGTCTCCATGCAGGCATGAGTGCTGGGGTTCCAGCCACAGTAGGGGTCCCGGGCCAGGATGCAGTCATAGCAGGAGCTGTAGCGGGAGCAGCTGGACAGTGGTAGCTGGATGACTCCACTAGAGGCTCCTATGTAGAGGCTATGCTGGGAACCAGAGAGGACAGCTGATCAGCAATACCCTCACTTCCACTTATAGACACACATACAGTCACTTCCCAGCCTCCTCACTCCCCCGCCCCACACCATTCCAAAAGGCCATACTGAGGGTCATGGGTTAGGGGCTACCTGCGTAGGGGAGATAACCAAATTCTCCACAGACTGGGGCTCCTTGAACACTTGTGTCTCTTCGATAATGTGCATTCCAGAGCCCAGGACCACAGCCTTGTGGATCCAGCCATCAGCTTGTATGGAAAAGGCAGAGGGTCAGACCCAGCAATGAAAACTGCTCTTGGCCCCCTGCAGTAGTTTAATGGGACCAGCTTGGGAGTCATAAGGTCAGGGTCAGGATTCAGCCAGTAGCAGTGGGCCCTTGGGACACTGGGAACTTGGGGCTTATCATGGCAGCAATTATTGGGTTCAAAAGCATCGTGATTGAGGTCAAATGTCACTAGTTGGTGACAGGAGTCAGCAGTCACCAAGAAACAGTGGTCACCAGTGTTTTGTGATCAAGGGTCATCCAGGGGTTAGAGGTCAACAGGGATCAAGGACAGGTCAGCAATCACTAGAGGGCTGAGGTTAGGGGTCAGAAGTACCTGTGCCCAGAAAGAGCAGGTCATAGGTGGGTCCAGCAGGTGTGGTGACAGGTGTCCCTGTAAGGTGTGTATAGCGCACGCTGCGCTTGAGCAGCAGGGGTCTTCCACGTGTGGGTACCACGGGCCGAGCCATCAGCGGATGCAACTTCACAAAGTCCAGGACCAGTGATGGTAAGTCCTGGGATGAGTTGTAGCCTTGGCTGCGCAACAAATCTGTGATGCACTGGGGTACGAGACAGGGGTGATGAACCTCAGACTTCCCACAAGGGTCCTACTATCCCTCCCAAGGATTCTGTCTTTCTGCCTGTCCTCCCTATAAGGCCAGACCCTCCTGCTCCTTCCAGGGGTTCTGCCTACTCAGCACTGGCCTCAGGCCTAGGTACTCACTGAGCCAGGTCGGGGCTCTGGCACTCCACCCTCATAGCGGCCCCAGCGCCGAGCACCATCCTGGTATTCCATGTAGGGACCTGCAAAGACAGTCTGCACCTCGGTCAGGTCATAGCGGCAGATGGCTGAGGCCTCCAGGGTCTTCCTAGAGATAAGACATAGGAAAGAGGGCTGAGTTACACTGAGTGGAGCCTGCCTTTCTGCCACTTTCCCAGCCTTGAGCTCACTGTTGCCCTGGTTGATGCCAGCTCCAGGCCCACAAGGCCTCCTGAAGGTTAACAGGCCACTGTGGCCTCTGGTCCCAAGCTAGCTGGATGTGCCTGAAATTCTCTCTGCAGCCAGCTCTCCCAACAATGGATCCTATCTCATCCTCAGTGACCTCTGCTACAGCTCCTAGGCTCTCCCTAGTTCCTTGCCTCCCCAGTATCCCTGCACTGACCACTGTGTGGTCAGCGTGAAGGCCGCATAGAAATGCGTGCGGGCTGATGTGTCAGCGTCCAGGCTGCAGACACCACGCAGTGTCTCATATTGTGGAATGTGGCAGATGAGACGCGCCTTTAAGAAGGAGGTCCACTTCTTCTGCAGGATCTTTCTCCCTCCTAGGTCACCCTAGGGAGGTAGGGGCATGGGATCAGAGGCCAGGGTCAGAAGTTCAGCCTCTATACCCTTGCCCCAATTTCAGTCCTATTCACCTTGCACACACGGGCCACACGGGCCACACGGTGGCTGCTGCGGCTCTGAGCAAAGCTGCCAGAGCCCTCCTCAGTGGCACGCTCCGTGAAGAAGTAGTAAACCTTGTCATCATCACCCACTGCACTGGCCTTGCTCTCCCGTACCAGGATGGAGAACACAAACTCGGCATCTGCAGGTGAGGCAGTTCAGGTGGCTTCTGAGACAGGTTGGGGGTCTCTCTCCCAATCCCCCACCCCTCACTCAATGATACAAAGGAATAGGCAGGCTCACCTGGGGATTTGGGGATAGGATGGTCAACTGCCCAAGGGAGTAAAGATGAAGAAATAGTCCCCTGCCCCCCATCATCCTGTGTCTCATCCTCCTAACCATTGAGCCAGTGCATGGGTGCCTCCTCAGTCCTCAGGGAGTGAGGGTGGCGGCTTCGGCGGATGTCAGGAATGCTCCGGAATTCATACCGTGTTGCTGTGTAGAGGCCTCCATCTGGGGCAGGAACATGCCAGGCATGAGACACGTCATATACAACGAGTATGGAACACACATGGGGGCAAGTCCTAGCAAGCATGCTTGTGGATGAGAGACTGGGGTGGGGAGAAGGGCACACTCACCAATAATGAGTCCTGTGAAGCCACGGGCTGGGTCGTAAGGACATTTCTCCTTCCCCTCCTCAAAGCTGGTTGGCAAGGTGAAGGCCTCAGCATCCTGGGAGAATGAGAGTCCAGAAGTCAATGGTTCCAAGGACAGGCAGGGGTAAAGGCCCAAGGTCAGACCAGTCTGGAGTCAGGGACCAGTGATTAGGGCTGAGGCATGTATACTCACAATAGCTGCACAGAGGGGCTGGAAAGCATGAGTCCCGCATGCATAGAGGTGAGTGGCATTGAGCCGCTGTAGGAATCGCACATGGTTGAAGCACTCAGTCTGTGGGATAGGTGGGGGAGGATTATGAGCCCCAGGTCTCCTTAGAAGCCTCTTCCAGTAGTCCAGCTTTGTAGTCTGGCTCTTACCCCCACCCACAGGACACAGTTCTTTCCAAGATCCCAGTGGGCCTTTTTACTGCCCAGAATACAGAATATTCCTTGGAATTCACTGTCCTTTAGCCTCCCAGTGGCATAACTCCTCTCTCTCTTGGATTACCTGATATATTCTGCCAGCTTCTCCTGTATCTCCTATACCCCCAGTTCAGGGGCTCCCAAGTTCTCATCATACTAAGATGCTTCTTTCACATCTCCTTCTTAGCTATGTCCACCAATCTTGGAGTTCCTATACCCTCTTTGGAATGACACTACCAAATCCATCCCCAGGTTCCAGCCCTCTCTCTACCTGATATCCCACAGACGCATCAAGGTCATCCTATCAGAAAGCAAGTTCATCCCCTCCTCCCTACCTGCATCTTCCCTCCTAAACCTGTTCATCTAGTCTTTCCCATCTCTCTTCATCTGTGTTTCCTATTACTCAGTCTAGAAACCAGGAGTCATCCTTGCTGCTTCCCATTTCTTCACCCCCACATTCAGTCCTGCTCCCTGATTAAGTCTTTGTCCTCAATGTCTCTTGACTTGGCCTACTTCCCCTCCACTGCCCGCACTTGAGTCCAAATTACCACCTGACAGCTCTCCCAATCCTCTGCTACTCTTTATAAAAATGACTTATTTACTCAATGAATAAGGAATACATGCACACAGTGTAAAATTCAAAAGGTACAAAGGGCTATGTTGTAAAAAGAGTCTCCTTTTTATCTCTGTTGTTTTCAAAGGAGACTGCTGTTACCATTGTCTGAAGTTTCCTTCCAGAGAGATCTTACCAAATGGCACACACTTGCAACCCACTTTCCAAGGCATATTTTAAAAAATGTAAACCAGATCATGTCACTGCTGTATTTAAAATCCCTTCGGTGGTTCTGAACATGGAGTTCCATATGCTCCCGGCCCTGTACAATAGTGCCTTGCCCCTTCCTCTGGCCTCATTCACCCTACTCCAGACACACTGGCCTTCTCTACCCATCAAATGCCTTGAGCTGTCACCCTCTTGAACTTCTTTGCCTTGTTAATAATCCCTCCTCTTGCCTGTTACCCAGGGTTTGGATCCATGCAGGCCTCTTTGTTTCATCTTGCTCCGTTGCTGAGTGCAGTACTTTGTCATCCATCCATCTTCTCTATCAGCCTGCTCAGGCCTCCCCCTTTGATCCACACAATGCCCTCAACCTCCCCACTCACTGTCTTTCCTGCCTCCATTTTAGTTCATCTAGTGCCTGGAGCTGAATAAATATTCCTATAGTAGTGTTTCCCCAAGATGTTTACATTTAATAATGGGGAGAGGAGGGAGGAAATCTGTGATAAAATAAGTTGGAAACCACGGGTAAAACCTACCTTTACTGAGGACTTCTCAGAGCCTTAAGGGATTGCTGTGCATTGTGGGATGGAGAGTGCAGCATTTCCCAAACTCATCTGATCATTAAACCCTTTTCACTGAAAATTAATGCTTCTTAGAACAAGCTTTGGGAAATGTTCTCTCTACCCAAAATGAGGTCCAGAGACCAGCAGTGTCAGCTTAACCTGGGAGCTTGTTAGAATTGCAGAATCTTGGGCCCTTCCCAGACCTACTAAATTAGCATCTGCATTTATAATATACCCCTGTGATTCATGTGCACATTGAAGTTTGAGAGTCTCTAAAGTAGAGACTCTCAATGGTGAGGATACTCACTGTCATAGAATAAAATCCAACCCCACTGCTAGGCATTTACAACCCTCCATGAACTGGGCTCCACCTACCTTACCATTCTTATTTTCTACCCACACTACTACACCAAGAAGCAGCCTTTGATAGAAGCTCCTAGAGGCATCTCTTTAAACACAGCTGTCCCAGCACCACTGAATCAGAACCCTTGGGCTGGTGGACCTTGAGAATATATATTTTTAAAAAGCTGTCCAGATGGCTCTGTTACATAGCCAGACATGGGACCCCTGAAGACACTTGTTCTTTAACTAACAAGGGCTTCACCAATACCCCTCCATGGGATACTGATTTCTTGAGCTAATCCTTGACCAAAGCTTCATTTTTTCTCATCTCTAAAATGGAGAATAATACCATTTCATACAGTTATTTTAGAATTAGGTGATAATAGCTAAGTCAACACTTACAAGAGATTACTTATTGTTATCATGATTATTATTGGGGAGCCCAGAGGAGATTAAGATGCCATCGCAGACCAATTTATTAGGCTGCCAGATGTTTGGATTAGAAGTGCTGCACCCGGGCTTGCCACACCAACAGTACTTACAATGTTTATGTTGGGTACTGCAACTGACTCACTGATAATTAACTCTCCATTTGTGTTACCACCAACCCTGACATCTCCAATTGAGGAAGAGGAAAGGAGCTGGGAACAGGGCAGACCACATACCTGATTGTTTTTCCCTTTTTGATGACATTTGCTTTGCATCTCTGGGGAGGCCTCCCAGTGGATCTGGAGAGGGGGAAATGGTAGAAAGGCTGATGTACTGACCCCAATACCCTTGCCTTTCCTCATTATCTGTGTGACCAGGTGATAGGACCCCAGGGGAGTGGGGAAATTGGGTTAGGGGTAAGTTTTAGGAAGAGCTTTGAGAGTAAGGGAGACCTGGGTTGGGAAGGGCAGCATTGTCTGATAGGGGGCTCTGGAAGGCTGGCAGCATTTCCAGAAATTTGAGGTCCCAGGGAGCTGGATGAAGCTGGAGACCCTCTGAGTGGTCCAAGTGCCAGGGGCTGACCTCTTTGTGAGCCCCATCTCCTATGTCGTGGGCACTGAGAGAGAACAGGGCACCTCGGGCTCCCACCAGCAGCCTTGCTGAGGCCTCCTCCAGCAGCAGTGTTGAGTAGTTCTGGGCTGGGCCCTTGAAGTGCCGGGTCCCAGAGAGCTCTGGGGAGAGTGCGAGCTGTGAGCCCAGCTCTGGGGCTGCCTCCCAACCCCTGCCCCGGCTCCTGCTGCCTTTTGAGGTTGGGGAGGACATCTAACCTTCATAGGGGATTGTCATCCGTGGGGTGGCATCTAGTTCTCTGGATGGTCTCCGCAGTGATGGTCCAGGGACTGCAGTTGCTGTGAGGAAGCTCATGAGGAGGGGCCAGAGTCTCCCCAACATCTTCCTGGGGAGGCCCAGACCAACAATTCTCTCAAGGGGAGCCAGGGCCAGAGTCAAGGAGATGATGGGAAGAATAGTCAGGGGTCAAGTTCCTGGGGGGTCACTTGGAAGGTCAGGCGTCATGGGGCCAGGGAGGGTCCTGGAATTGGGGAGACATGGAATCACAGGATTGTGTGGCCATGGAATCCTAGGTAAGAGGTCAGAGGAATGGATGGATCACACGCTGTTTGTCTGCATCAAATACAAACTCCATGGTGAGAGGGAGTTGTGGGGTCATAGAGGGGTTGTAAGTCACTGATGGGGTCACCCTGCTCCGACAACAGGCAACAGGGCTAGTCCTGGTTCTCTGAGGTCCAGTTTCTGAAGAAAAAACAGGAAAAAAAGCCCTTTGATCTATGTGTGAATGGAAAGTAGATGACATTACCCCCAGACTTCAGGGGGCACCGAAGGGAGGAGGCCCAGCATTCACAGAACTCCCACATCAGGATCGACTCACTGTCATTCTGATGCAGGAAGCTGCATGGTGGAATTTGCCCTCTTTATAGGTCCTAGACTTCCCCCCAACCCAAGGTAATAGCCCTCCTTTGACCAAGTCAGAAACTTAGCTACACCTCTATCTTGGTGGAGCTCAGGTTCTCAGGGAGACTGCCTTCAGACCCAAAATGGGCAGCAGCTGGCTTTGCTGCCTGCAGGGGTTCCTTATGCAGGAAGGCCTGAGCAGAGATGTTTAATGGGCCTTTGTTTATTTTATCCAGTTTTCCCTTTGTTTTTTCTTTTCCCTGGCCTGAGAACTCCCTCTGGAATTTCTCTTTAATTAGACACTTCTTGGCATTCCTCTCTGAGGGGGTGCACATCTCCGTCCTGCCCATTCGAGTCTATACTGCATCCTCTGGCTAGGCATCTACACATGCCCCTACCTGCAAACAGGCATTCACAGGCATGGAGGTGGGGGTGGTGGTGGTGTGTGTGTGTGTCTAGATCCCCTGGCTTGCATGGGTGTAATGTTTGTGCAGGAGGCTATAACGTGCAAACCCAGTTAATTAAGAGACATGAACAACATAGAAAAGGTGAATGATGGGATCCCTGAGCTCTTGGCCACCTCCCCTGGCATATATTGGAGACTATTCCCACACCTGGCCCTCCCTTAAGCCAACTCAGAATGTGGTACAGAGATCGGGGTTACACTGAGCCCTATAACAGGCCTGATATCTGAGATGGCCCCTGAAGGTTTCCTGAGCTGGGCTAGGTGTGGAGGAAGCCTGACCCACCCAATCTCATTTAGATGCCCACAGACCAGGCCAGGGGTGTCACTGGCCTCTCCCCTCCCTTCTAGGTCAAATATTAACTATGTGGCCTTGAAGAGAGGGGAGGGACTAGGAGTTGGCCAGAGGGAGAACAGGAATTTGGAGCATTTATTTAAAAGGTAAAGGTCACCACTGCAGTGGCAGAGTCCAGAATGGGAGAATGGAGTATGAGTAGAGAGAAAAGGGTCCCTAGACAATAAAAAGGGCATTGGCCACTGGTTTAGAGGCTGGGGCAGTAGGAGGCCCCAGGCAAACTGCCCACACTCCACCCCTCTCTGTGGAGGCACACCTGTTTACCTTTTGGGCCTCCTATTTGCTTAGTGCGAAGGGTTGAGGAGCCAGATAGCTATGAGAGATCAGTCCTTAGGATTGGGCAGGGAGAACACACCCCAAGTCAGAGGAACCACTCAGAGTGTGGTACATGGCACACTTACACAGGTTTACACAAGAGTCACATGTGTCCACAGGAAGGTGATATGTATGCATACACGTACACACATATGTTCACAAGAGAGCTGTGAACACATGTATTCACAGGAGAGTCATGCACATTCACAGGGAGGTGTGTGCACACATGTCCACATAAAGAGCCCATAACATGTGTCCATCTATATTCACCTGTAAGGTTGTATTTACATGTCCATTTATTCATCAGGTCACACAGCCTCAGAGGTTAACAAGGAGGGTTAAAAACCCACACATGTGCATATGAAGGATTGTATACCTATTGACAGGAGGGTCCTGCACATACACACTTATGTGGCGGGACATGGACACAAACTCATTGATACAGTGGGTCAGCTATTGTCATGTTCATGGAAGGGTCAAGTACATGTGTTCACACAGTCCTCAAACACACAATTACATCTACATAGAGACAAGCATATGTACATACAGGGGGCCAGCTCTCACTGAAAGCTTGGAGGCTGCCAGTGTCCACTGAAGGTGAGATGCAGAGCAGAACACTGCCTCCCTTCTTAAATGTCCCAATTCTAAGGCCAGATACCAAGTGTATGTCTCTGTGTGTGTGAGATGGGGGGAGGCTTCTGACTTCAGCTGCTAAATGGGATGGGTGCATAGGCCAAGTATGCTCTGCAAGGGAAGGTGGGGTACATAACATAGGGGAGAAGGCCCCTAGTTTTAACAAAGAAAAGATGAATGGAGCGCCTAACTTAGCACTCTTCTACACTCAAGTATATTGCAGTTCTAGATAGGAGAGTTGGGCACGAGTTCTCAGCCCCTATTTAACCTGTTGGGAGAGAGGGCGGGGCTAAACGGGGGGCGGAGCTCTCCCCTCCCCCCCGACTCCTTACACACCAGTGGCAACAAGGCTTCAAGGTCTCCACACCTCACACTCCACCCCCAGTTCCACAGTTTGGGTTCTTCCCCAGGGCCGGCCCCCTGAACTCTGATCACCTTCCCACTAGGCAGATCCCAGGGCAGCGGGAACTGAGGAGGGGAGGACCGCTCCCCGCAAACAAGATCAATGTAGGATCAGCAGGCTCTCGACCTTCATTCCAGATGTCCACCTGCTTAGTGTAGGCGGTATCTCCTTCTGCCTAATAGAATGGTGGTCTCTCCGGAGAGCCCCTCCCCCACTACCTTCTTTCTCCACCATCTTTCCAGTTCAATCCTTTCCTCAGGTCTAACCTCAAGTCTCTACTGCTGCAGCTTGAGGACAAGCTCTCCTTCGATCCCGCTGGACACCAGAAGACATGACCCAGATCCCGGGGTACAGTGTTCGTCACGCGGGCCCCGTTCCGCTCGGGTCCCCGACTCCGCGGTGGCAGGTCTGCGCCCGGTACGGCCCGAGGCCTGGCCTGCGCCCCTCTAGAGCCTTTATGCGGGACTGGGAGACTTAGCAATGAGAAAGGCCTGGCCCAGCTTGGAGGGTGGAATGGACATGTGGAAGGGCTGGCCTGGTCCCTGCCCCTGGCACAGGTGCCACCGCTGCCCGCACTCCCTGCCTCTCACCTTTGCGCTCGGATCCCTGGCCATAGAGACAGCGACGCGCAGCTCAGCAGCCCCAAAGCACCAGCTGCGCGAAGGGGCCGCGGCCGGAGGTGGGGCGGGGTGGAGGCGGGGCCGGAGGTGGGGCAGGGGCTCGGAAGGCGGGACCAGGAGGCGGGCGAGACAGGGTGGGGTGGCCGGAAGGGCACAGTTCTTTCGCGCCCCTGACTCTAAACAATAGAGACATTTAAGGCCAAGGATCACACATAACCGTCCGGCAACTGGCGTGCCCGGTCCCCAACGGCTGCGGCCGCGGGATCGTGTCTTGGTGTTGGCCTTACCACCCCGAGTTCCCTCCGCGGCTTATACCCCACCTTCACTCCGCTCTAGTCCTGATGCCTCTGACTTCCCTACTGCTAGGGTCATGCACGCTTGTCCTCTGGGGGCTTAAAACTCTACGAGGGCCGTCCTCACTTCTTGCCCTCTGGCCACCCCTCTTCCGCTGACTAGGGTGCGGGGGTGGGGTTGGAACAGTGTGTGGAGTCCAAGCGGTGGGGCAGCTTTGAACACAGAACAGGGTCTTGTTTCGGAGGTCAAGGGCCTCCTTCATATGGTCCTTCAGCCTGAGGTGTGGGTGGGTGAAGGAAGTTAGGTTTAGAGGGATAATATTACAGTTTACCAGAAGTGCACACAGAAAATGTTTTTCTGGATAAATAGCCACAACCATTAGCACCTGGTACACTCAATCAAAACTTAGACACAACCCTCTTCAGAGACTGGGTCACTCAGACATGCCTTCTTTCCAGCTCATCTTGGACATCAATGTTACTCCAGATCCTTCAGTGCACGCCTCCCAGTCAACAAAATATCCTGTCCTTCCTAGGCTCAATCATGTTATCAGCAATCTAGGAAGCAACACCAGAATCAACCTCCCAACTAGGTCTTCCCATGCACTCTTTGGACCTATAGTTTCATCTCAACTCAGGCTATGCCATCCCCTATTGAAGACCCCTCTAGGGTTTGACCCAAACCCCAGCTCTACCCATGACCTGGCTTAATCTCTCTTATCCATGACAGTATTGCTATGGGCCCAAGAGCAGGACCAAAATGATGAGGGCCACAGGGACATAGGTGACTCTTGCATGTGCCTGGAGGGACAGAGAGTAAGGGAACAAGCAAATGAGCACTGGCCTGAGAGAGTTTGAACAAGATTCAAGTGGCTGTCATTATTTAACTGAAGATGCCTTGGGAAAGTCAGATCATCCTTTTCTAAATTCCTCAAAGCTCAGTTTGGCACTTCATCATATACAATCTCGTAGTTTGGGCTGCTGTGTATGACAGCAGACTGCTAGACAGCAGGGCCCACATCACACTTCTACCTCCCCCAGCACTCTGCAAATAGGATGTGTATGTGGAGGGGAGGTAGCTGGGGGAGAAATGCTTAAAGTGTACATACACATTTGCAGAATGCTCAGCTTCATTTTTAAAAATTGTACCCTCATTCTATCCTGAGGCACTAACAGCCTCATTTTATAGGTGGGAAAACAGGCTCTAGGAGGTTAAATAATTTGCCTTGAAATTATTCTCCTGTTTACAGAGAGGACAATCAGGATTAGAAAAGCCTGAGAAGAGGCAAGCAGGGTAAGCCTGAAGGGGTGTGAGCAGAGCTAAGGCGGAAATGTACAGGTTTGTGTTGGGAGAGTAGGCAGAGGGAAAGGGCATGAGAAGGATGAATTTTATTTGATGAGATGGAACAGATCCTAGTAGGAAATAGAAAAGTTAGTAAATAGTTTGGAAAAGACCACACAAGAAAATCCTGAAAGCTGATGAATTGGTAAGGAAGTCTAATCTGGGAAGACTGGGAAAGGCATGGTTAAAAAAAAATGTGCAGTCCTTGTGGCAAAGTGGGTTGGGGGTGACAGTGGAGGATGGGCAGGAAGATTGTTAGACTTCAAGTATCAGAAGAGAAGTTAAATTGCAGGGGGACACAGTGGGCAGAGGGACATAGTTCTTCATGTTCTCACAGAACTCAGTGCTGATTTTGGATACCTCTGGAGGGGGCAAGTAGGCCAAAATGATTTGGTGGTAGGTTCAGCATCCCACTCACCTACACTCTACGAGGCAAGCCTTTCTCTTCTAAGGTACTCTGATGGCAGCCTCAGAGGTCATACATTTTCAAATTAATAAAAGATGTAACTTACAATGCTGAATTCCAGTATGGCACTTGCTAAACTGTAGTGGGCAGCTTCTTCAGTACCTCTGATAATGTAGATTCTGACCACATTTTTACCATTCTCCCACTTCAATCTCTGAACCTAATAAAATGATCAGACGTGATGGCAATTAATGAAACTTTCTATAGGAAGACCCTTTGATTGGTATTTTTTTGTAAATCAAGCTGACAAAATATGAATAAAATATACTGATAGTGGAAGGGACTTGAAATCAAACTAAGAAATTAATCCTTAGCCATGAATTTGTGTCCTGGGACATAGGCAGGTCCTTCCTTGAGGTTGTTACTCATCCTTAAAGTCACTACCTTGGCTGCTTCACAGGGTTGCTGTGAGGATCCCATCTGAAAACCTTCTGGTGTACTTCACAAACAGAACATAAATGGAGGTTTTGTTTTTGCCAGGCTATTCTCCCCAAAGGTTGTAGCAAAGTGGCTGTGGGCAATGCTAGTTATCCTCAGCCATCTACACACCAGCGTTTGGCTCCAGGCTTTGCACAGAGCAGTTACCTACTGTAGCATGGATCCTAGGTGAAGGGGGTAGGCATGAACTCCTGAAACTTGAGCAGAGGTTCCCTGAGGCAAAAGAACTCTGGACTAGTCAAGTTGTCCTGCTTCCTGTTCACTGAGGCATTTCTGTTCCTGCTTTGCCATCTCCACCTCTGGTTTGCCCAGCACTCTCCCTTTAGGTGGTATCATCTTTATTTTGGCCACATTACAGCTGAAGTGCTTCTTCAGTAGGGACTGTCACCAGTGCAACAATGCTGTAGTCTCACTGTTCCACTGTGCCTCAGAAGCCTGTTTTGCCTGTTAAGTTTTCCTCCCAGCCAGTCGTCTTGGAGTCAGACCCAAAGCTGGGCCTTCTGGTTTGCCCTCTCTTGACTGCAGCCTGGGGAATGGTTAGCAAGGAAAAGGGTGTGTTAGCATATGTCCACAAATGTTGGAAAATCGCCACCCACCACCCCTTTCTCAGCTTTAGCATGTTTTTTTTTTTTTTTTTTTTTTTAAGCCACCAACTTATTTTACCAGCAGACAAGAGCTGGACAGAGAAGCCTCTGGTGCTATGTCAGAATAGAGCACACATACACTACAATTTTAGGAGACAGTTTGCTCAGTTATCAGTGAACTCCAAATGCCTTAAGATCAATTTTGTCATCTGAGAAGAGCCTCAAATTAGAGCTAAATAACAGCTAGCATCGAGTTCCATATGCCAGGCACTTGCTAAAGCATTTTTCGTGCATTAGCTCGTTTAGTCCTCACAAACTCAGGTAGACACCATTATTACTCCTTTTAACATGAAGAAACTAAGGCTCAGTAACTTGCCCAAATCGAATGGCTGGTGTGGTGAACCTGAGATCTGAGGTCAGGACTAAGGGTAAATCAAGGCCCTTAACTTGTTCAAGGCTATGCTTCCTGCCTCCCAGTAAGTTATTAGGCAACGTCTCTGCATTTGCCTGGGCTGTCACTCCCCAACTTTTCAGAGAAAAATGCTCATAGACGGTCTTCTCCTAATATACTGGCATGGTTCTGGAACTCGAGGGTTCTGGTAACCATGCCTAGGCCCTTCTATGAGCTAAGAATTGCTCCTGGGAGAAGGTGTCAACCTATGCCTCCCCCAGCTGGCATATCTAAAGCTGTTATCTGCCTGGCAGGTTGGTGATCCCGAGCCCTGCTTCTGCATGGTCTCCTTTCTTTGCCCTGGGCTCTAGAACAAGGGGGCCAGGCCAAGGATATTCTTTTCCAGTCCTTTGCCCAATAACAGAAGGTATACCAGAAGGTAAGATTCATGACAGCTGCTTGTGTTGCTCACCACTGAATCCTCACTGAATCCTAAAAAGAATGCCTAGCAATAGTAGGTACTCAATAGTTGATGAATGAACAAAGTGAATGAGGTAATGTAAGAATGAGATAACTGAATTCCTGACTGCAAAGTATACAGCAAATTATTAACTGGGTTATATAAAAGTGAACTATGTATCACGACAGCTTTATGTATTCCAGAAATAGGAGACATCAAGCTAAAAATCTGACTGGAGAATCCAAAGCAAGAGGAAGAAAGGAAGAAATCTGTTTAAAAACTAGGGGATGGTGCAGGGGAAGAAACAAGACATTCCAGATACTTTACCATCCCCACTCCCAAACAAATGTTACCAAACACATGTTCAAACTGAGAAAAAGCCATTTTAATAACACACATACATTCATAGGACTTTAAACAAGATGTAGTATAAAATCTTAAAAAAAAAAAAAAAAAACGAAAATAAAAGGAAATCTGCATTTACTTGTAAACTGCCTAAGAGCTGGTGGATTATCCGGCTGACAAGACTGCCCAGGGAAAACAAATGCACAGATAATGAGGTGCACCAACATTGTTAATGCGTAAGAAATAACCACAGATCATGCTCTACATGCCTAGCCACCTGTACCCTAATCTTGCCTCCTTAGAGACAAATCAGGACAGTCCTTCCCTAATTCTCCAACTCAGTCATTTGTTAATGGGTCACCTCTTAAATTTTTCTTAAATTTAAAAATTATTCTTGGTTTAAAGACTCCACACATTATTACTGGCCAGTCCCCACCAACTACACTTATTTTGACAGACATAAAAACGCAAATGCTCCAACTGAGCCTGGATGACAACACTCCATTTCCTATCTTTTACATCTGGGGAGATTTTTGTGAAGTCAAAAGCAAGCTATTATTTGTACCTGAAAACAAAAACAAAATGCCAACCTTCCAAAAGGTGACAAAGGCACTACTGCCATCAGGAGATAGACAGAAAATGTACAAATGCTGTTACTTTACTGCTACATAGATGCATTTTGTGCATGGAGAGCCTCTTCACTTAACATGGTATAATAGAATTATATTTTTGGATAACAAGAAAAGCAGTTTAGAAAAGGCAAACAGTTACACACAAAAGCATAAACACGAGTACCTTAATTTTCAGCTTGCAATAAGGGTAATAAGTTTGACATACATATCCAGAAAATAAGACAAGGTGATTTTTGGCACAGTAACATTGCCAAACACACCACCACTCAGTGCAAGCTTTGTATGCCAAGTCCAAAAAGTGGCCTGACATTCTCTGTGCAATGAAGATTTCTCCCCCACTACCATCCCATTCACTGGGTGGGAAACAAGAGCAGGAGGGAGACAAAGCATGGGGACTCAAGAGGGAGAATAATACTTGATTTTGGGAGAAAAACCATGGAATACTTGTACCAAGAGAATCACAAAATTTTTATGAGAACCCAAATGCAATTACTGACTGGAATATGACCCGGAGACTGAAGACATCTACCAGAGTCACAAATACAAGCCAAATGGATGTTTGGCCATTTATTTTAAAGGGACAGATGAAGTATTTTTCTCTAATGGAGAAAGATAATTAAAAATAGAGACTTTCCTTACTGGAACTGTTAAATAAAAATGTTATCAAAGTGGTTTTAAATTTGATGGGCAGTTATCTGTTGAAACCGCAATACAAAAAGGTCACTTAAAAAAAAACCTGAATAACCCACTTGTCCCCCCATCAATGTACACGATTAGAAAATATTTACACACTGTAATTACAAGCAATATAAGCAGTATTTTATACTTTTGAGATTTTGTACACTTTACACAATGCAAAATGAGAAAAATATGAACACTTATAAAATTACGCACAAATAATGTATCTACAAAGCATTAAATTACAAAGCGTGAAAGCCCCCATTGTTGGGCAGATAGATGCCAGAGTTTCAAGCTTCTGTCAAATATAACTCTTTGTATCTATCTCATTAACCATAAGTGGCATTTTCTAACAATACCCTTGAGAGGTAGTATCAAGATAATAATACTCTTACCAGTAAACTCAACACAGAATAAAACTTTTGTTGGTCTGACTCTTACAGCCTCATTCAGCCAGGGTTCTTAGGAACTGGATTTACTTAGTTTTTCCTATAAAATCTCTAACTGCTCAATGCTTGACATGGGCTCAAAAGTTACTGATGCTATTTTAAATGACAAATTTAGGATTAAATTGTTTTTACTCCTAAGCCTCAATTTAGAGGTAGAAAGCTATTTTTCAAAATTTATTTTCTCCCCTCTCAAACTACAAACATCTAGTCCAATTCCCTTCTCCATTATCCCTTCTCCTTTCTCCCCACAACTGGAGACCTTAGAGTGCTCGGGACAGCAATGTCATCCAAGTCAATATTAAAAGAAAGAAAAAAAAGTTGGTATTCTCTTAAGAAACACACCCTCCTAAAAGAGACATTCAGTCAACAAAAGAAATTTTCAGTTAGTTAGTAAGAGTCTATTACTATCAAAGGCTTCAAAGGGCCCTTGGGCTAAGACCAGCATGTGCACTTCTACTAACCTTCCACCACTTAAATAAACCAAAGGGTGGCTTTCCAGTGTTTAAGAATTTAGAGCAGCTGTGGTTTTCAAGTGCAACAACTTTAAAATATAAGCACACACACATACACATGCGTGCAGTGTCCTAAAGAACAAACACCATCCAGGTCTCTGCCAAGGTTATTGGAAACTTACTTGTCCAGATCTTTAAGCTTTTACAATCCAGGCTTCTGTAATATGGCTATTAAGGGGCCAGAATTCTAAGATTTAGCCAAGATTCTAATATTTAATCAGTATTTTAAAAAAAACAAACTGCATATTAATATTTTGGCATAAAACAGAGCCACTATTTTATAGCTTAAACTCTTCTCCTTAAGGGGATCTGACAATACACCAAACTTGTTTCTCAACTGTTTAAATGTATTTTAAAAACTTAACATATTTATAACCTTGAACTGTGAAAGAAAATGTAGGGATTGAAAACCTTTCTGTGGTTTATGAGTTACAAAAGAAATTTTCCCTTTCTGTTACTGAACTCAGTTGTAAGCTTTGAGTCTTAAAATAACCAAAATGGAAAATTAAACTCAACTGGAACTTGGTCTTAGTTTCCATGTCCAACTCAAGTTGATACAAACCCTTTCTTACATATTTCCTGTGATTATCCAAGTGCCACAAATACAAAAACAGAAACAAAACCCCAAAACGAAAACCTCCCCAAACCACACACACAAACCAAAAAAACCAACTGGCTTAAAATTTAACAGAGGAGTTAATAGGGGCAGGTTAGCCATGCAACTATTAGCTGCTTCTACTCCTCCCCCCATTATAGGATTTTGTTCTTTTAAAAGGCCAATTGCCTTAATTAAGCAGATCATGTTTCATATCTGCTTCAGAAATGGCAATTTCTTCATTACCAGCTTCATACTAGATACTCGAGTGGCACATATGCTGCACATTTTCTTAGCATTCCACTGGGTTTTGTAGTATTCCTTTCAATTCCTCTAGAAAAGGCTCTCATTAAATTTCTCTTGGTTCATATTTTTGCTGCTACAACTCCTGTTAAGAATCTGGTACCCAGAAGTCATGAAGCTGCCCCTAGAA
The DNA here is from genome assembly GCA_004027375.1 of Macroglossus sobrinus. NCBI lineage: Eukaryota > Metazoa > Chordata > Mammalia > Chiroptera > Pteropodidae > Macroglossus > Macroglossus sobrinus. Next base: position 140,090 of record PVKZ01002109.1, read on the forward strand.
AAGGGAAGGGGGGAAAAAGAGGATAAAGGAAAAGCAGATTATAAATTAAATTTTATAAAACTTCTAATCATTTTTCTAAGAAAACAGGCTTTGACAACTAAAGTAATAAAATCTTTATATTGTATACTTCTCTGAAATTTTATGGTAACGGATTCAAATTTCATATTTTGTGGTCTCACAATTAAAACTATTACATAAGTACAAGACAAATTCTCCTCACTAACACACACAAGTAGAGGGTTATATTTAAGAAAATTAAGTAAAATGATAAGCTGATAAAGTTTTGGTTTTAAATTAATTTTCTGTTTTAATGCCACATCAGCAAAGATGGCCAGTCTAAAAAGAAGTCTACTGAGGTTACAAACAACAAAATAACAGTAGCTTAAGATTTCTCAAAGACTTCTCTAAAAGAGTGTGCATATCTTATGAAGGACACCAACGGCAAGATCAAAATGTCTTAAAATAGTGAGATTGCCTTTCCTAATTAATCTTCAGTGTTCCTCATAAAAAATATAAGCAACTTCTATGCCCTATCTAAGTGTGGTCCCTGGACCGGTAGCACTGGCATTAATCTGAGAACCTGGTAGAAATGCAGAATATCTCAGGTCTCACTCTACTTACTGAATAAGAATCTATGTTCCAACAAATTCTTAGTTGATGCTTATGCACATTAAAATCTAAGAAGCATCATTTTCGATAATCCTGTATGAATTTGTAAACAAGCAGAATAGAAGACTTAATAGTAGGTATTTAAACAATGCCCTTCTTAAGCAAAGTTTCCTTGGATATGACACCAAAAGCCTAAGTGATAAAAGAAAAAAAAAAAAAGATAAAACTGGATTTAATCACAATTAAAAACTTGTTCTACATATGATGCCATCAAGAAAATAAAAAGACAACACATAGAATGAGAGAAAATATTTGCAAATTATATACTTAATAAGGGACTTGTATGTAAAACATACAGAGAATTATTACAATACAATAATAAAAATACAAAACCCAATTAAAAAATGGGCAAAGGATCTGAATAAACATTTCTCTAAAGAAACTATATGAATGGATGGGAAGCACAAGAAAAATGCTTATTAGTCATTAAGAAAATGCAATATAAATTAATACAACATCATTAGTTATTTGCATTATTAGGCAAATGCAAACTGAAACCACAGTGAGATTCCACTTCCAACCCATTACTATAGCTTTAGTTAAAAAGACAGATAAGACCAAGTGTTGGCAAGAATGTAGAGAAATTAGAAACCTCATACATTCTGGTGGGAATGTAATACAGTGCAGCCACTTCAGCAGTCTGGCAGTTCCTCAAAACATCTGACATAGTTACCATTTGACCTAGCAATTCTATTCTCAGGTATATGCCCAACATGTTTTCATTTGAAAACGTATGTCCATACAAAAATCTGTACACAAATGTTCATGGAAGCATTATTTGTAATAGCCAGAAAATAGAAATAACTCAAATGTCCATCTAATAAGTGAAAAATAAAATGTGACATATCCATACAATGGAATATTATTTTCCAACAGAAAGGATACATGTGCTACAATATGGATTCACTTAACATTGTTATGTGAAGGAAAGCCAGCCATAAGAACCACATAGTATATGACTTCATCTACATGAAAATGTAAAGAATAGGCAAATCTACACAGACACAAAGTCTAGTTGCTGAAAACTTGGGGGAGTGGGGATGGCAATGTAGGAGTTTGGGTAATGGAGAGTGACTACTAATACTAATGAAATTTTTCTCTTTTTTTGGAGTGACAAAAAGGTTAAAACTATTGTACACTTTAAGTGGGTGAAATGTATATGTGAATTTTATCTCGAATAAGCTGTTAAGAAAAATGCTCCTCATGAAATAACCTCTATTTGATGCAATTTAACATTTAAAAATGGGTTCAGCCACTTTTTGAAATAAATTAATGAATATAAAGCAAACAAAAACTAAAAAATACATAAATTACTGTATTGGAGTTTTCAGTTTATCTTAAGATACCTAGAAGCAAGTCCTCTATTATATCTTTTGCTAAATACCATTTAGCAAAACTATTAAGAATAAATAAAACTGTTTAATAAAATGACACCTGAGTAGGCCGACAGTTCTGGATTATTTCTTGCCATTTTCCATGTATCCTGGCAACCAAGTCTTTTACCTTAAAAATATCAAAAAGGGGAAAAAGGATCAGATCAAAACATCCTCACTTTTAAAATCAATTTAATGCTTGATACAAGAGATCTGACAACTGTGACAGGTCCATACTCAACAACTCAATTTGACTTTTGTCAAGAAAAAAGAAAATAAACTTGAACTCATCTTCTGTAGGGGCTTTAAAATCAGCGATTAGTAAGATTTTTTCTTTACCACCATGATCTGAAATACTGAATGCTTAGGACTCAATTTTCCCATTAGTTACTAAAGATCACCCAGAAAATATTTCCTGCCTTACAAGACCCTATATTTTCAACTTGCTAGCTTTTGAACACCCTGACAAAGAAGCTAAAAGGTAGGCTTTGCTTTAGGGCCTATGCCTTAGGTTGTTCCCTGCCGTCCCAGCTTCTATTTGAAAGACTCAAGGCCATAAAGAATGGTTGCCATTTGTTCCAGAATATCTGAAATTTCCTGTTACACCTCTCTAGGTTTTTCCAAAGTAGTATGAATCTTCTTTAAATACTTGTTATCTTCTTATATTTGGAGGTTTAACAAGTCTTTGTATGAAACCCAAACTTTCCTACCACTCTAGAGGTTCTCTAGTAGCTCCCAAATGCAACTGCTTGAGACAAATGTCTTACGCAAGTCAGGAATTTTATAGCTACTTTAAGTTTATACAGTAAATTGCAAGGTCTTCTTTTTTCTACATTTAGAGTTCAGCAGATTCAGTTTCTCCAAAACAATCACCACCTTTTTATTTTTTACTAGGGGTTTGTGAAGGGGAATGCGACTCATCTATTTCATCTATTTCTGCAGGTCCATCCCCTGAAGCAATTTCCATAGACCTCTATGTCACTCTCCACTCTAAGTTAAGAGCAGCCCTGGCACCAATCTATGCCCTACCCTTGGCTTTAGGAAACAAAAACCTTGGGTGGTCCCCTTTTATCATGTCTGTCAGCAGTAGCCACTACCACCAAGTTCTATGGACCAGTAACTCTAGTTAGTGTTCAAAAGAATGTGCTTCTGAAACTATGGTTTCCCCTCTGAGGCAAAGAGCTTGCTGCTACATGTATCTGAAAATCTGCAATCTGATACAACTTCATTAGTTGCTCATTTTTGTATTTAACTTAAATCTACTAAAATTCAGATACTAAGTCCAAATAGGCATTGTTGAAATGACTTGATCTTTATAGCTAATTAATGTAAGATAAAGTTACAAAGTTGAAACTTCACATTCCATGACTAGCCAAACACAAGGGCAAAAAGAATCAGCCTTACATTACAAAAGCTAAAATATGATTTGGAATAAAAAAATCCTTAGAAAAAAGTCTTTAACTCAGTGTTTCAGAAAAAACTGCTAAGTCATTTTATTAATACTAAACTTTGCTTTCCTAACTCTATACTCATATACTCAGATTTTCTACTGTCTTTGAATATACTAACCCTTTAAGAAAAAAAAACTTAGCAAGCTTGCAGCTGAAATCACTTCCACCCTAGAGCTCAGACTGGGTGATGCAAAACTCAAGAGATTTGAGGAGTCCTTCCTTTAACAAACTCTCTAATGGAATATTCAAATAACACCTAGCCTATTTCTTTATGAACAAAACAAGTTTTCAACTATCACAAAATTTTATAACCACTATTTTAAAACTTAAATATCTATTTAAACAATGTTTTAATCCTTAAAGCTAACTTAAGAATAAAGGTCTTAATTTGTATATAAGTTTCATTAGCAGGGAAAGGATTTTCTTCCTTAGGTGTCAGGAGTTTTACAACAGAAAGTATAGTAAAATTAAAACATGTATTTCCTTTGAAATTTTTTTCTTTCACTTTCAATCTAGCTAAAAGTACTTAGTGGAAGCTAATTTGTTTTTAAAGAAACTCATATTTCTAATCTTTGTTTTTTTTAAAGAGAAGTTTCTATGCTTCTCTTCCTCATATATTAATGTTACCAAGGTTAAACAAAAGAATCAACAATATGTAAGAAAAATGCATGCTTACCTTAGTTCTATAAAATAGTCTTGCATCTTCCCTAATGTCACACTTAACATGCTTTTCCAAAGCCCCACAGAGGTGCACAAAGTGTTTCTGTTCAAACAAATACAAGGGATAAAAACAACTCTAAAGCATTACAAATTACTAGAACTACTAATAATCATTTAAAAATCTACCATTCTACAGTTAGCAATTTCTGATGTTAACTATCTAACATAACAGCAGTTGTATCAGTGAAAGCAATAACTGCCATAATAAGATTTATGATTTATTGCTAATGTAAAAAATACACATAAAAGTAAAAGTTATTTGCTATGTATGGAAGTACATTAAAAAAAATTAATCTTAGGGCCAGATTGTGATGTAATGCCCAGAAATTTAAATTCATTTCTTTTAACACATTCTCTCATGAAATATTCAAGTAACAAATAATGTATTTTTTTCTTTGTGAACAAAACAAGTTTTAATAGTAGTTCCTTGAAAAATTGTCTTTAAGTTTTAGAAGTATATAGTCCAAAACAGTCACTCTCATACATATACCAAAACTGAGACTGTAAGGTGAGAAAGTAAATCGACATTTTTAGGGAGAGAAATGTAACAGCTCTTTTCAAATTACTAAAGTTTGAAAAATTTATAAACTTTCATATAGCAATTCTACTTCTAGGAATTTGTCCTATAAAAATGCTTGCATATTTTGGTAGAGAGATATGAATACGCAAATTCATGTTAGCACTGTGTGTAATCACAAAAATGTAATGTTTATCAATAACTGTTTTAAAATACTATGATTTTAGACAGAAGTGCTAATATCTTAAAGAGAAAAAAATACACGTTGCAAATAATATGAATAGTCTGACTCCATTTTTGTTTACATTATATTAGTATATGCATAAATTACGGAGAAATTTACAAGACGGCACTGGATTATAGAAGTCTTTCACTTTCTACCGTGGGTAATTTTATAATAATTAAATTTTAGAACAATATTCATTGATTTTTTTCTAAATTTTTTTTAATATAAAGACTATAGAAGAACATTAAAGATAAATGATTACAATTATGTTCCAATCAAGAGAGCAAATAGTTCGATGTCCAATAGTTTTCATAAAAACACATGAACCGGTCATGTCCTCTTGATCATGCCTAAGGAGATCCTAAGTTTTAAAACAGGGGTTGGATTACCTAAGGTGTGAAACATGAGGAATTAAACAAGAACTAAACCAGGAGTACGGATCATGGTAGTATGAGAAGAACAAAATGACTGAAAATGAGAATCTTAACATTGGGAGATAATTTAGAAATACATATCTGAAGTAGTCTGACTTATCATTAACTTAATTTTTAAGGCAAATATTATTTCTAAAGGAAAAAAAAAAAACAATGGAAAAAGAGATGGGAAGAAACCAGCTAAGAGATGGCCCATTTTGTATTTGTGACTTCAATACCTTATTAATATACTACATTGTTGCCAAGTTATGATAGTTCAGTTTCAATAAACAGAACATTGCAGACAATTCTTGCCAGTGATGTGGTTGCAAGGTTATTATTACTTCCCTCTTTCCAGTGTATACTGAGATTTCTATAGTAGTCCCCCCTTATCCGTGGTTTTGCTTTTCTGTAGTTTCAGTGATCTGTGATCAACCATGGTCTGAAAATATTAAATGAAAATTTCTAGAAATAATTCATAAATTTAAAATTTTGCACCATTCTGAGTAACATGATGAAATCTCATGCCATCCTGCTCTGTCCCTCCTGGGTAATCATTCCTTTGTCCAGCGAATCCACACTGTATATGCTATCCACCTATTAGTGACTTAGTAGCCATCTCAATTATCAGAGAGATTGTTGTATTATCACAGTGCTTATGTTAAATAACCTTTATTTACTTAATAATGGACCCAAAGCATAAAAGCAGTAATGTTGGCAATTTGGATGTTTCAAAGAGAAGTTGTAAAGTGCTTTCTTTAAGTAAAAAAGGTATGTATGTATAGAAAAAAAACATAGTATATACAGGGTTCAGTACTATCTGCAATTTCAGGTGTCCACTGTGGGTCTTGCAACATATGTCCTGTGAACAAAGGAGATATACTGTATAGAAAATCCAAAGTTAATTTTTATTAAGTTTTCTCCTAGACAAAGACTGTTCATAAACTGGTAGTCACTATGGAAAACAGTATGGAGGTTCCTTAAAAACTTAAGAATAGTCTACCACATGACCTAACAATGGTTATCTACCCCAAAATTTAAAAACATTTATTTGTAAAAACATACGTACCCCTATGTTTACTGCAGCATTATTTTTGGTGGCCAAGACATAGAAACAACCTAAGAGTCCTTCGACGAATGACTGGATAAAGAAGATGTGGTGCATATATATAATGGAATACTACTCGGCCATAAGAATAGATGAAATATGGCCATTTACTACAACATGGTTGGATCTTGAGTGTATCATACTAAGCAAAATAAGTCAGAGGGAAAAAGACAAGGACCATATGATTTAACTCATATGTGGAATATAAAACAGAAAGCAACAAATGAACAAACAAAACAAACAACTCATAGACACAGACAATAGTATGGTGGTTACCAGAGGGGAAGAGGTAGCGGGGAAAGATGTACATGAAGATAAAGGGAGTCAAATATATGGTGAAATAAGGAGACTTGACTTTGGGTGGTGAACACACAATGCAATATACAGATAATGTATTACAAAATTTTACACTTGAAATTCATATAATCTTATTAACCAATGTCACCCCAGTAAATTTAATAAAATTAAAAGGTCCATCAACAGTGACATTTATTAAAAACAAAAGACACTAAAAACTACATACCCGTTGTCCAGAAGAAAAAGAATGAGAACAACTAACTTCACCAACTAAATGAAGAAGAATGTAGGTCAGGTAATATGCCTATTAGAGAAATGAATAAAACGAACACCCATGAATTAGTTAGCATAGATGTCATCCTAGTTTACACATTAGGAAAGCTACTCAGGAAGGATAAAGGATTTGCTAGTTAACCAGGCTAGTAATAGGGAAAAGCTATGCATTTAATCTAGACTTTCAAATTTTTAACTCAAGTGCAATCCTTTCACCTCATGACTGCGTAAGTAAAGAGTTACAAAAAACATTTCCATTATTAAACTACCAACAACCATCCTTTTACCTCAATTCTCAACTCTTGAGTTTACTAACGAGTATAGGACAGCAGTAAAAGATATCATTCTCTAAACTCAGCATTATTCATGGTGACCATGACATAGAAACAACCTAAGAGTCAGTCCTCTATCAGACTATAGTTTGTAAGCTGTTATCAGTTATGCTCATACACCCTTTTGAGATGATCTAGCCTGATACCTGCTTTTCAAGTTCCAAATGAAGACTGTCATCAATGGTGCTATTTGGTTGTTCAGCTCTTCTCTTCAAGACCATTTTCTTCAACAAATCAGAAGGCTTCATTTGTACAAGATAACGATGTAGGACTGATATCTATAAAAATAAAGAGAAGACAGTGAACAATATTAAGCAATATAGTTGTTCTCTCTTAGGCTGCTTTTTTTCAGTGTGTCCTCTGTTCATTTTGCCTTCTCTAATTTTGCCCCTTTATACTTCTTTATAGTCTGTGATACCCATTTCTCCTTAGAAAGGGGTTTTAAATGAAAGGAGTTTTAAATGAAAGATTTAGTACTTGTAATTGAGGATAAAAGCTTAAGGAGGAGACCAAATGGTATTACAATGAGAGGTCAAAGACAGTACTTTCTCTATGAAATTATCTGAAAGTCAGCAAAATTGAATCTCCCCGTGAGTTGAATTCATTGAATTCTGAAAAAAATTCTCTCTTGATGGCAGTAGATACCACTGAAAGGATTGAGAGCTATTTGATAATGACTCTGGTGACTCAGGAGTGGTACCTGTATATCTGGAATGAAATCTACCTCAACTCTACTAATGAAGAAATCAGCTCTCTCAATTTCTGTCCTTCAGCACCTTGTGAATACTTCTATTACTGTTCTCACTACACTGTATATCAATGATTGGTTTATTTTGTTTCAACCACTAGATTATGTTTTCAAGGGCAGAGTCTTTAATTCGTTTTTTTATCCCTAGTAGAGTAACTCGTACTGAACTGTAATTCAAACAAGAACACTACATGTAGATCAGGTCCTATGTTGAGTTTTCAAATCCAACTATGAGTAGCCCCATTAGCACTAATAACGTTTGTAAAGTTTTCAGGACTTCTAAGAGTAGTACTTCCACAGGACATGTTTATACACACTCATATATATGTATGATATATCCACTACTGAGCAAGTACCAAAAGGCAACTGCATTTAAACTCTACAATTTAAAGACTAATATTAAAACAGGTACAAGATAAAATTAATGTACAATAGTTTTACAATTTCTAATCCTGTGATAAAATTGCTAACCTTGGTAAAGCAAATTAACTTAATAATGTCATATTTAGCACATTATGATTTTCCCAGTAGTTTTTTATACATTAATTCATCTAAATGTCCACAACAATTGTATAGAGATGTAGAAGGTGTGATACCATCTCCATTTCACAGATGAAGAAATTAGATCTCATTAGTTTAGTACCATTCTAAAGACTATATGAATATTATGTCCTAGAGTTGAGATCTAAACCCAGCACTTTTTTTTCCCCTGGCTTTATTGAAATATAATAGACAATTAGTTGCTCGTATTTACATTGTTCAATTAAATAAGTTTTTTTTTTCAATTATAGTTGGCATACAATAATATATTGGTTTCAGTTGTACAGCATAGTGATTAGAGATATATATAACTCACACTGTGATCAACCCACTAAATCCAGTATTCCTCCTCCCCTCTACATATTTATACATTATTAACTATTTTCCCTGTGCCACACTTTATACTTCCATGTCTATTTTGTAACCATCCATTTGTACTTTTGACTCAGGATCCGTCAAATTTCCCCTACACCTCACTACCTCTTCCATTTATTAAAACAAAAATATTATTTATACCTGAAGATTATTCGCATTAGGGATATCTTCATGTTTCTCATCCAAAAGCTTTGAAATAATCACTAAGCTGAGGCACTGTCTCAGTTGCCTGGAATTAGAATTTAAAAGTATTTAGAAAGTATTTTAATCAATATTGCTTGAGAAGTGAATGAGCCATAAGGAGTTCTTCTAATCCTAATTGAAAACATAGCTAATGTTTCAAGAGAAGGCTGTATAAGAACAAATGAGCTTTAATAGAATAGTAAAATCTTCACGTAAAATATTTGTACATAAAATTAGAGTTGCCTGAAGCTCAGGCAAATTAGTAAAGCCTTTATCTCTGACCCTACTGATTTACTGATAGAAAATCTTTTTTACTGCTGAAATTTCTTTTTACTAAAGCAAAAAAAATATGCTAATTCATTTACTTTCACGGTTTGTGCCATCTATATTATCAGATAAGCTAAAATTAAAAATCAAGAATATTATAAAATGATCTGAGTTAAGTATCAGAATCAGGCTGTCAATCAATGCCTTTGCCCACAGCTGAATATGAAATAAAAGACTCTGATCTAACATTCAAGGAATGAAGAATATAAAAGGCCTACAGGCATTTCATTAATATCAACATTATACATTTTTCTCAATATTTAATTCTCACTTTTCAATACCTTCCACGTGATGTCCAGTTAGGGACCAGCTGTACCAACCACAGAAGGTTGTGAGGATGACTGGAGAGTTCATTTATGGCCAGACAGATTTCAGGCACCTGAAAACAAAGAACAACAAATAAGATTTTTCAAATAGGCTCGTAGAATCAAATGTCCAACAGATAATCCATATCCCTTCTTGCCAAGATGAAAGTATTACCAAAAGATGACTCATTTTAAAAAATAGCGTGGAGTCTAGTATCTGCTAAAACATATACAGTATACAGATTCAGTATATCGTAAATTCTAAAGCAGATTGAACAGATACATTTATCAGAATTTCACTTGGCTTTCATGTTTTGTGCTACATCATATCTATATGTATTTAAATAGGACTTCGTGGAAGAATAAAGTGATCTAACTACAAAACCAGTTTCCAAAGGTCTATTATGATTGTTGCATGAGAGCATATATCTACCTGAACTGAGATTTCTTGCATTTTAATGATCCTCAACTATTCCAGTATTTAAAGTTAAATAATCCCTGAGTAGGGGAAAGAAGTACGGGATGATGGTAATAGAGGATACAAAATTATGTCTTCATTATTAAAGCAGAGTGAGGGGTACTTCGGGGTTTAAACATACTCCTCCTTCTACTTTTGTACTTGTTTGGAGAAAGGTTGAAATGTATAATTTAAAAAAATCTAACAAAAATTATACTTTTTAGTCAACGTAGCTGCAGAAATTCAACTCATATTGTTTTGTATGTGATTCACTCTACCATTTCTTTTAGGTCTCTGCTCAAAGGCTGCATTAAAAAGGGCTTCTCTGACTGCCTCATCTGAGTGTACAGACATCTCTGCCTTGCTACTCTCTATAACCATGTACTACTTTATTTTTATTGATAGCCCTTAATACAACTTGACATAATATTATAATCTAAAGTGACTTTATTATCTAACCCTCTGACTAGGTTAAACTACTATGAGGGCAAGAACTTTGTCTTTTTCACAGCTCTTTCTCGAAGGTCCCACAGTAAATCCCTAATAAATACCATTCATTAGTGAAATGAATAGCTGCAGTTTTAGAGAAGATTCAATTATCATGAACTTAAATATGATCCCAGCAAAGACAAGTCCCTTTCTCAGTTTATTTTTCATCTGCTGAAGTTCTTAACTGAGTTTAGGCACTGTTCTGCATGCACAATGACGTCACAAAAAATCAACACTAAAGTTTCAAGTAATGTTACCTTTGTGTTCCAATCTCTGATGTTTTTCATTAAGTTTATCAGTAGACTTTGAAAGTCCACTAGAGGAATCTGCTTCAGCTGTTTTTCCAAACTCATTTTAAACAACATTAGAATCAGCAAAATTATTTCGCGATCCTGGTAACCTTCTGGATGTATAGATGTACATAAGCCTAAAAACTTTGACATAAATGCAGAGATAAAACAACTTGAGATATGTTTTACTTGAAGAGCTCAAAATAAAAAGTTTTACACAAAAAATGCAAAAGAGAATGTGTAGAAAACAAAACATCAGCTGTCTAGAAAGTAAGAAATACTCATGTTAGTAGCTGAATTAGGTGATAGGATAAATATTTTCTTCTGCATTTTTCATTTTTTAAGATTTTCTTAACAGTTCAATATCATTGATTTGATCCAGCTACTATAAATGTTTCAACATTGTTATTAATTCTTGATCACTAAGTTATATTGTGAGTTGTATTTTTTCTTCATATATCTTAATTCTAAAAACACTGGTTTAAAAAATACAAATTAACTTTGATTTAGAGATCTCTTTGATCTACAGATCTCTTTCACTCCCAATATTAAAACAAAATCAACAAAAACAACCTTTAATACAAAAATTATTGGTAAGAAATTTCAGAGACTGGGAATCACCAGTTTTGTTTTAAATCACGTTTTGTTTTAAAACTATTAACCAAAAAACTAAATGGTTCTAGCTCTGTACTAAAGACATATAAAGAAGTTTTTTCCTACCTTAACCACATTTAAAATGTTAGTTTCAGGAAAAGCTGAAAAAATTGGCTTAGATGAATCTTCAATTCCTTTTCCCCCCAATGTCATCTGTGTTTTAGAACTATTAAAAAGTAAATAAAGCAACATGAAATTAGGAACAATATAACTATTTTAAAAAACACTGAACAACAAAAGTTTTATTGCAGTATAATTTACATACAATAAAAGCAATATACCCATTTTTAGTTTTGATAAATAAACTAGCATAACCACCATCCAAATCAAGAAACAGAATATTTTTGTTACCCCCAAAGTCATTTCATGTCAGATGCAAGCCAATCTGCTATCTTCCACTCCAGGTAAACACAAATCTGATTTCTATCTCTACGCATTAGTTTTTCCTTGAACAGCTACTTTTTACAAGGCACTATCCTCACTGCTCTCGGTGTCAGAGAGCTATGTGGAAGGTGGCTCTGACTACAAAGAACTCATAATATATAAAGGTTTCATGAGTGGCCGAAAGAAAATATAAAGAAACTATATAAAGAAAAAAAAAAAAAAAAGAAACAGAGCAATATAAAGAAACAATCCTCAACACCTCAATTTTGGTTGAGATAATCAGTGAAGGTTCATGGAAGAGAAGACACATGAACTCGGCCTTCAAAAGGCAGATAACATTTTCCTTTTTAATTTCTTGAATAAATATCTTCTATAGTTAAAAGGTCAAGTGGCACCAAGGCACTGTATACTGTGAAGAACTGTCCTCCCATTCTAGACCTTCAGCACCCATTTCCCTTCCCCACAATCACTACTAGTTTTAGTCTTTCCTTCCATAGGCATTTTATATGCACAAATATATATGAATATTTGCTCTTCCACCTTTAATACAAATGGTGGCATATTATACACTCTGTTGTGCACTTTTCTTTTTTCACTTAATATATAACCTGGAGATACTTTCATATGAAAAGAATTTTATTTTTTAAAATATCTGCTTGGTGTTCCTGTGTCCTTTTCTAGCTGTATAACCTTGGGCAAGTTACTTAATATCTTTCTGTACCTGATTTACCAGTAAAATTGGAATGGAAATACTAATAGTTGTAGTGACTGTTAAGTAAAGTACTATATATTAAGCCCTTAGAACCATGCCTGGCACATAGTAAGCAATATGTATTAGTAGTTGTGATGATGATTATTAATATACCATGATCTATCCCTTAGAGATGGACTGTCTTTTGCTTTTATAGTGCTTCAACAAATGAGACAGGTAATATTTTGGAGAGCAGACAATAAGGATGGAGGAAGAGCCAACGCAACAATAGCTAATGTGAAGAACAGCAAGCAGATCAGCAAGCAGATCGATTTGGTTAGAACAAGAGGAGAGAAAAAAGCAGAAAATAGGTCAAAGTTTTGAATTTCAAATTATAGTTTTGAATTTTAAGAAAATGTTTCTATTTTTTCAATATTAAACATGATAGTTTTTAGATTATGACATGTTAAGAATTCAAGATCCATTTCAACTCTGAGACTTTTAAAAATCAAGAATGGATATTAAACTTATCAAATGATTATTAACTATTCTTATATAAAAATTGTTTAAAAGAATGTTTGGGGCATTAATTATGAAAAGAAAACTTACACTAGATTATCTTCATTGAAGTCTGGCTGAAGATTCTCCAGAGGAAACAAAAATCTAAAATCAATTCCCATATTGAAAAACACAGCTGCTATATCAGACAATGATGGTATCCAGGGCCAAACTGGTGAATCACTGAAGGTATCTAGTAACAGAAGAAAATATTTTATCCCAAATACTGGATCCACAAACCCACAGTTGCAAGGTGATAGTGTGCATGTGAAACATGGATTACTATAGTGATTTTATAGAAATGACAGCTGATGATATGTTAACAATACAGTTATTTAGAATGATGGTATAGGAATTAGAAATTTTCAAGAATATTTGAAGGAAATAATATTTATGAACCAAATATGAGAAGAATCAAAGGATATAACTCAGGAGGAAGCAATACATTTGAAAAGACTGAAAATAACAGTGGTAAAATACCAACTATTGTTAACACAGTAAGATTTTACCATCTTCAGTGCCTATTTGTCCCAAACCTCAAAACAAGTGATACAGGTAAATCATAACACTCGTTTCATTTTAAGGAATCTCAAAAGTGAGACAACAATTATCACACTTTTGCAGTGGACACTTTCAATCTCCTCAGTGCATAATCAGTAAAACACTCTTGCTCACCAAGGGTTGATTAAAGTTAACTGACTAATAAACTTCTAACTATTTCTACCCAGCACAGTAAGCTATGACTTGGTAAATACTAGGTAAGGGCTGCCACTTGCAAGATCTTATATCCTGTTTCTCAATATAACTTGAAAAATGCAGATATTCATTTTTGATTGGAGTTTCATTTTATTATCAAAGACTTTAATTACAAAAATAAATTTTTATTCTATATTCCCAAATATCCTAACTTTTGGCAAACCAAAAGAGACCATGTACATAGCAACCAATAATTCACACTATTAGTCACAGTGGATTTATATACTCACCATTTCTAATTGTTATTTCCATCAATGTACTTAAAATCTGCATGGACACAATACAGTCTGTGTGAACTGACATCATCTGTCAGAAGTAGATAGAGTATAAAGAGAGGAAAGAAAATATGAGAATTTATTATTTGCTAGACATGTATAAAGATGTTTTATATGCCTTTCATTTAATACTTATAATAACTTTATGAAATGGTCATACATCATACCTATGAGCAAACAGGCTCAGAGAGATTAAAATAGTATACCCAACGTAATATATGAGGATTTGAAATGTAAGTTCAGGTCTGACTCCAAAGTCAGGGCCTCTTCCATTTTAACATGTTGCTTGTTTTTACAGCTTTCACTTATAATTAGACAACTATTACTATAGACAAATGTCAAATATAATTAGACATTTAAAACTATTAAAAAAAAAAAACTTTCTGGTTCACTCGTGCCATGAAACCTAAAAACCATAAAGGAAAAAGGCTGCTAGCTTGATCACTCACCAGCAAAAGTCAAACCACAAACTAGTTAAAATATTTAAAAAGATACAAATGTGCAAATTAACATACCAACATACTTTAGTTGACGTCAAGATTGGTAAAGATTGAGATTACTGATAATACCCAGTTTTCACAAGTGTACTAGAAAAGAGGAGGTATGCCCAGTGTGAAGTAATTTGGAAAAATTTTAAAAATAATTTGGAATAATAAAAATAAAAAATAATTTGGTAATATTTATGCAAAGTTGTTATCCTTATACTTTAATCTAGTCAGCTTTTTGACAAAGAACTTTTTATTCAGAGGCATATAACTAATTTTATGAGATAATTCTTTGAGAACAAAAGCTCAAATTTAAAAATGTTTTTAAAAAATCACATTGAAAGTAATTTAAAAGTAGTTTTTAGAGAAAGATATATTTTATTTCCATCTCTTTCTCTTTTGCTTTGGAGCCATGGATAATTATAATAAATTTAAGTCTAAAATGTAAGAAGGAATAACTCAAACTCAATCAAGCATAGAGCCTGTGACATTTTAAAATCATCCTATATGAATAAATGTCTTTGCTATATTTGTGTTGTTACTCTCTTCTACTAAGGGGCAGCACCATTCAAAGGCATATTAAACATAGGACAAGTTTTAGATAACTATCTACTGATGAATTCTAAGGTTGGCAACACAGCACTTGAGATAATTACATAAGTGTATAAAGAAGTCTATACAATAATCTAATGTCTCTCAATCAAGACTGAGTTAAATAAATCATGGCACAGTATTACAAAGGAATAGTATAAAGTCATTAAAAAGGATAACATCTAGACTGTGATAAAAATATTTGATAATTTACTGTTGTCTGAAATAAACGAGTTATAAAATAGTACGTATTTTGTTTATATTGTTATACTGCAATTTGTGTACATAGAGAACAATCTAGAAAACAAGTACATTTAACAGTGCTTGGAAATTGGGAGTTCAGCTTTTTAAAATTTTAATCTTCCCATTTTACTTAAATGTCTCACAGTGAAATATGAATTCTCTCTGAAAATGTTAAAAAAAAGTGAACTGTCTTTCTGGTCTACTACATTTAGACGCTTGTGATAAGGTCACAAAGGTGCCAACATTTTGTTTACATTTCAAAAATTAAATTTACAAAATATTCATTAGAACTATGGCATTAAAATGAACTGACATGTTTTGTAAAAAAAAATTTCTAAATTGGTAAGTTTCTCCATCACAACAAAAGAACTTGGAATTGGAAAGGAGAAATGAGACAAAGTATCTTACACACACACAAAAAATGCTTAATGCATGATTATTAGTTTGTTTTTCAAAGAATAAATATGAGGAGTATAAAAAACTCCTTAAAGATATGCCTGTATGTCATTAATAGGGTTTTAAAGGCTATAATGATGGGCTTACATCAAGAAGATGAAAATTAACACAGATAAATGTAAAATCTTACTTGTAAGTTTAAGAAAAGATATATTACATAGAGAATAATGAAGCCCTGGTGTGAAAGCAAATAAAATTTTGAACTATAATAAATAGAAATACGTGAGTGGGGTAGATAAGTAAAAGTCTTGCTGAAAATGGCTGGTAAGAAAGACCTTATCTGGAAAATAGGTCCACTTATGGGAGGAGTGACACTGACAAGCAAAGGGTCTTTCAGAAAGATGATCAGTAAAGGGAAATTGACTGCAAATGTTTAATGTGGGGAGATATGACAGCCATGAGAGTGTCTAAAAATAATGGAGGACTGACTGTTAAGACAGATGAGGCATATTCTGAGAAGCTATAGGAAAGATAATTAGTACCACTAGATAAAAACTGTAGGGAGGCAACTTTTAATTTAATTAGGACTGTTTAAAAAAATTACCGGGGTCTAAGTAGTTATCTCCTAATCATTGGAAGCAAATGCTCCTGCCTCATAGTCTGCACCACCTGTTATTCTCTTTGTCTACAGTGGCAAGGCTCATTCCAGCACTCTCTTCAGTTCTTTACTCAGAGATTACCTTATCAGTAGGGCCTTCATCAACTGCTATATGTATATATTAAAAAGGCAAATTTTCTTTCCTGTCCTGATATTCACTACAGCTACCTTAGCCTACTTTTTCTTCATAACAATTACCATCTGACAAAATATACCAGTAAATGTGCATATATACACATTTGTGTTTCTTTTATATCAGAATGTGGGTTTCATATCAGCAACACTGATTTTCTTTTCATTGTGGTTTTTCTCCAGGGCTTGGCATAGTTTGCACTAAAAAATGCCAGCTACATGAAAAAATGAATGAAAAGCTGCACTGGAATATGTAGTTCTTGCCAAATATGAGATTCTCTGAAATTCCATTTTAAAGTCCAGAACAGAAACTCATGTTTGTTCACTTTTTACTTCATATATGTTATAGTTCTCTGATACCACTGATATTTATAAAGTTAAGAGTTAAATACGAATGGATAAAAAAAACCACTTGGATTTGTATACCAAAAAAAACATATATGAATGGGGAAGTATTAGTAGTATACAAGTCAAAATCTTAAAAATGTAGGTACCTCCATAAAAATGGGTAAAAAATGAGCAAAAAATCCCTCAAGTATGTAAGCGTTAGAAGACGACTTCTTTAACTATAATAGTGATTTACCAATGTGATGAAATGTCTTAAGTACAACCAACATTACTAACATAATTGACAACTAACATTACCCTGTACACAACCTGCGTTGCATTTTCTTTATAATCTCTTTACTTGACTTTTTTGCTTCATTCTAATCCACTGAAACCATATGTTTTATGTGCTAAATATTATTTTCTCTAGTAATGTGCAAATAAAATTATATTTAAAAGTTTGTTTTTAACAGGGAAATACAGTAGGAGGCAACTATATCCCCCAAACATTTCTCTTACCCGAAACAGCCACTTTAACACAGGTATAGGACACTGGACATAGTGATAAGCAGAGGTAAGGAAGCCTTGTGTTGTCAAAAAAATCTGGTCTGTTTTTCCTGATCTGAAAAAATACAGTAAAATCAATATGACTGTTACTTTCATGATGAAACTTCTAACACCACATCTGACATAATTAGAGAAACGAGCAAGCAAATCATCCTTAAGTCCATGGAGGTGGATTCTACCCCAATATAAATGGGTTACTCATAAAGAGAAATTGAATTGATGGCCTAAAGTTGATCCAATCTGTTGGCTTGTCATTAGATTTATCTGGTGGACAAATCGTTAGCTGGTAGTGTTGAGAAATCAAGTCTCAGGACACTATCTGCTTTTGCCAGCTTGGGTTTATACTTCATAAAACTCAGCACCAGAATTAATGAGATCTCTCTGGATCTGAGATACCACGTACCATATCAAGAGAAATTAGCTTTGTGGCAATTTGAAGAAAAGCACTGTGGTAGAGACTGCTAGATGCCTATCCCAACATTTATCCTTATCGTTCCTCTTGATAACTCAATCTTTTTAGTTGGGTACACTGGCTGCCAAAAATAAAAATCACTTCCTAGCCTTTCTTGCAGCTGGTGTGGCCATGCTAAGTTCTATTCAACTAACCATAAGTAGAAATGTTGTGTGGGATTTCTGGGAATTTGAATGTAAAGGCTGGAGCTCCAATAGCACCTGAAGCAAGCAAGTGCTAAGGATGGTGGCAAAAAAAGATTATGTATTGAAACACCAGCCCTGGACTTTCTACCTCTGAATTCCTTCACATAAGAAATATACCTCTTATTTAAACCCCTGTTATTTTGACAGTCACTGTTATTATATATGGATCTCAATCCTAATTAATAAAGACATAATATGCCAAATGACTATCTTACATGGCTCCCTATAATTAAACTTAAAAAAAAAAAAAAACCCACAAAGGGGAATAGTAATAAGAGGATTAAGAAACTGGATAAGTCATAATAGAAATTAATGTTTAGAGTACATCAGTCAGAATCTTAGAGTAATTTTTATATAAAAGTAAAATTTCTATTTTTCTACTTACTTAAGAATTAGCTTTTCTACAGCACTTTGTCCAATAAAACCAGAGTCTCTTAAATCCAAGGTATACTGATTGAAAATTTTTCCAGAATTGAGGAAATTAAATATTTCTTCCCCTGGATGATGATCAGGAATAGCATCAATTGTAATTGAAAATTTCTTTAGAAATTCCCTGAAATTAAAAAAAAAAAGGTACTAAATACCAAAGTTACACTGCACATAATTTTTTATTTAGAAGCTGGGTTCAAAGCAAGGGAACATGTGTTTTGCTACTCACACTTTTTGCTAGTTGTTAGTCCAAAACCACTAAACATGTGTGTGACAAGAAACAACCAGGAGAAACAACCAGGAGAAAAGAAAAATGATATAACTTGGCCTTAACATTTGTCTTTCAAATCCATCACAGATTATCTACTAAGTAAATAACCACCAATGGCTCATCGATTTTTACAAAAACAAAGATCAAAAATGTATAAACTTAATATGGTAAACATAGTAAAAAATGCTGTACCTGTGCTCTTCTAAGAGGCCATCCTCATCATCTGTACTGTCTTGATCTCCAACTCTTATTGGGGATTTAATGCCTCGGCCCTGCCTTATATCTTCCTGTAGTTGCTTCTGCAGTTCATCTAGCCTGAGAATTGAAAGAATGTTATAATAAACGGTTTGCCCTAAAAAATATACTACCAACACTGCACAAAATTAAAAAAAAATCTTTATGTCTAAAAGCAGCACCAAGGGAAACTCTTATTCAAATACTTTGTTATAAGACAGACTTGGTTTACACTATAGGTCAAATCTTGTTTCCCAAATACATGATGATGATACAGTATATACTATTTCCACCAAACACAGAAAATCTATTTTAGGTCTTAGGCTTTTATCCATCTACTGGTATAGTATTAGAATAGTGTCCCATTGCATTAAAAAAAAGACTCGAATATTTCCTTATAGGTAGGACTTCAAGAATAATGCCGAAATCACTTAGAGAAAGGTAAGGAAAAATGGCAAAGGCTCAACATGACTAATTTGATTATTCCCTCTAATCTTTAATGCTCATTTGACTTCTAGTAGATAACAACCTGATATGTTAACTAGGCTTTCTAGTAGCAGCAGTCATTATCATTGTCATCATTATCATCACAACACCTAACCCTTACTGAGCACTTACTATGTGACAGCTACTCTACTAAAAGTGTGGTATTTTATTATTACCCATTTTATGCATGAGGAAACAGACATTAAAAAGCTAATGTGCTCATGCTCACAAGGTGAGGAGCTGGGATTCAAAGCCAGAGTCTAGCTTTAAAGTCTTTGCTTATATTGCTTACCAAGATTAAGTTATATTAACTGAGGTGCTTATTCCCAGCTTCAGCACCACAGCAGATTAGTATAACAATAAATTGGCCAGTAAATAAATGTACTGCTCTATCACTACATGAAAGAATCAATCATCAGATTAAAGTAGCATCTCTGCCTTTGATCTATGCAAGTTCAACTGTAAATAAGCAACTTCAGATCTGACATCACAAATGACATGAATTTATGAAACATTTAATGAATTTTACAATAGGAACAATTTCTTTAATTACATTCAGAAAGGGAACACTTCTGACCTACTAAGTATCTGCAATTCCTATAGTGAGCTGCTTAGTTATCAAATTTGAGATATACATACATACCAACTTCAAGCCAGCTGAGCTTTTAGTGAAGTTCTCTGGGCTAGTTTCAAGGATATTCCTTGAACTCATAAAAAATATATTTCCCCCCTCTCATTAGTAAAGTAGTTGCAACCACTCATATAAATTGAATTAGGGTCATTATGATCCTCAAACTTTTTTATTTCACTGTAAGTGCATGTAGGAGGCTATCAGTCATAATTCTAAACATTTTCTTCTAAGGAGTAGCTTAATGTAGAAATAACATGTCTGGTTATGCTGGTTTCAAAACTTGGACTAGAAAGGCATAAAAACATTTTTTAAAAATTCACCTATGCAAACGATAACAACAAAAACCAACCCAATTAAAAATTGAGCAAAGGATCTGAACAGACATTTCTCCAAAGAAGCTATACAATAAGGACATAAAAAGATGTTCAACATCATTAGTCATTAGGGAAATGCAAATCAAAACCATAATGAGGTACCACTTCATACTCATTAGGATGGCTACTATAAGGAAAAATCAAAAACAAAAACAAACCCAGCCAATACCAAGGCTTAGTAATGATATGGAGAAACTGGAAGCCTTGTGCACTGCTGGTGGAAATGTAAATGGAGCAGCCACTATGGAAAATATGGCAGGTCTGCAAAAAAATTATGCATAGAATTATCATATGATCCAGCAATTCCACTTCTGGGCATATATCCAAAAGAATTCAAAGTGGGTACTTGAGAAATATTTGTACACCCATGTTCACAGCAGCAATATTTACAATAGTCAAAAAATAGAAGCAACCCAAGTATCCATCAATAGATAAAAATGTGGTACAATGGAATATTACTCAGCCTTAAAAAGGAAATTCTGGCACATGCTATAATATATATGAACCCCAAAAATATGCTAAGTGAAATAAGCCAGTCATAAAAGGCCATATGCTTCTAATCTCATTTATCTGAGGTACTTAGAACGGTCAATTTCATAGAGACATAAAGTACAATAGTACTTGGTTCAGGGGATGGGAGAGGAGGGGACAATGGGGGTAGTTATTGTTTAATGGGTATGGAATTTCAGTTATGGAAGATAAAAGAAAAAAGTTCTGGAGGTGTATGGTGATGATGGTTGCACAACAATGTAAATGTCCTTCATGCTAGTGAACTGTACATCAAAAATAATTAAAATGGTAAACTCTGTTATATACATTTTACCATAATAAAAATTCAACTAATGCTTTTGATCAAAAATTTTAGCTATCACTTATGATACTAGTTGTGGTAAGCAGAAATAGTTTATATTAATGCAGTATACCATAACCTGGAGCTTCTGATCCAGCCTATGAACAATCTTATTTCCAAAACAGCTGACAGTAAAACTGTTGTAACTGTGCTAGCACAAAACTCATGCTAATTTATCATGATTTTTTGTTTAGGGAGATATATATACAGTTTTAATAAAACCCCCATGCACAATTTAACTTGATTAAAAGCCTGGAGAACGCTACAAGTAATAATGAGTAGAGGAGGCTGCAAGAGCAGAGAGAATAAGTGAGCCCTTCCTTGTAGTCAGAGTTCATGATTTTTTTAAGGTAAATTAAAAGCCAGCCACACAGATAAGCAGTATGTTAAATTTAGCAAGGTAGTCATGATGCTAACCTTTGTGTGTCTTCCATTTCCTTCACTAGACGCTCTAGAGTATTGGTGTAAGTTCCACTATGAACATGTTCCTAAAACAAGAAGAAAATTTAGGAATACTTTATAACGTATCTTAGTGAAAAACTGGGACGTTTTAAGTTATTTGGAGTACTATAGAATATTTTCTATTTCAATAACCTGGGCAGGATACCTTTCTTAAAAAAGAATTTTCACCATCATGCTTTAAATCTAGCATTTTGTACTACAGACAACTTGATTTCGCCATCTATTATGAAAGGCACTACTAAAACCCTGTTAGCCTTAGGAACTGACTGCAAACACCCAAAGGCTCCATGGCTACCCTGTCTTTATTTTTAAATTCTATTTTACTGGAATCAAACTACTAATTTTAGGTGTTACCATGGAACATTAACACCTTCCCCACCAAATTTCACAGACATTAGAATTCAGCTTATTCCCAAGATAGAATGAAGCACTTAAAAATAAAATTGCACACCACAATTAACAACATTTCTACACTCTACCTTTATTTACAGCAGTGGTCTCCAAAGCAGGGGGTGTGCAAGGTGATCCATTGGGGTGCAGGAAGAAAATAATAGAACTTCTATTTATATGAAACGTCTATAGAAACTCCAGTAGAACTTAGTCTATAGTAACTTCTACATAACTTCTATAGGAAAATACTTTCTTCTTCTTCTTTTAAAATCTGTTTTTGCATATGCTTTATAAAGTACATAGTGATACATGTATTAATCTATCTATAACTATACATATATATATTGGGGTGCATGCACATGTATTAATCTATAGGTATACATACATATTGGGGTGCATGCTCAAAAAATTTTTTACTAAGTGTGTGTGATCAGAAAAGTTTGGAGACCACTGATTTACAGTAATAAAACTAAAGGTTATGAAAACCCATTAACTAATAAAATAGTTTTAGACCAATTATGAACCATAACAAATACTGAATTTTAAAATAAGTTCTAATTTTCTTCCCTTTTTCACTAATCAATCCATCTTTCCTTCTTCAAGTAAAGATAAATGCTATAGAATTACTTACTGTATAGTCTGATGACTGAGATTTAAGCTCCTTGGAAGGAGCAGGAGACTTTCCTGTAGATGTAGGAGTCTGACTGAAGTTCAGAGCCATTATTTCTTCCAGTGATTTTAATGTTTCCTCTTCCTCATCACTGTCTAGGTTGTAACCTAAACTTTCTTCATCACTATCAAAATCACCCCTTAGTTTTCTTTTCAGTGCATTGCTACCTGCATTGGAATTTCCTGAACTCTCTTTATCTGAAGGGGCTTTAGCTGAAGGTGCTGTAGGGCTTGGGATACATGGCACAACTTCCAAAGCAGCCGGGGGAGACTTTGTAGGAGTGCCATATTCCGAACGCAAAGATCCCCCAGAAATTTTCCCTGAAGATACATTAGAATCAGCCTTATTAGTCTTTGCTTTGTGTTCCTTGTGTTTGTAGGACTCTGTAGAATGCCCAGAACATTCTTTAGATGAGGAACGCTCTTTATCTTTTTTAAGAACTGGAAGAGTGCAATTTTTAGTATTTAATGGTACCCGAGAGGAACCAGCATTTGGAACATGGGAAAGTAAAGGTAGAAGTTTTGTCTCCTTTGATGCCACAGAGCTAGCAGTTTTATTTTTCTGAAGGTTGCTAGCTTTTTTAGCTGCAGACTTTTCCTGAGGTAAAGATAAGTGGGGTTTCTGCATCTTAGTCTCTTTGGTACTTGCCACACGGATTTGGTCACTATTCCTGGAAGAATGGTGGCCAGAATTTGAAGGTGCCAAGCCTGCAGAGGAGCGATCGGCTTCTTCATTCGGTTCCTTGGATATATCTTCCAAGCGCAATACGCCACCAGGTGTCTTCAATGCAATATGTTTAATAAATTTCTCTCTCTGATGTGGTCCATCAGGACGCTTCTCAAGAAAGGACTCTCTTGCTTTTGGTATTATAGATTCTCTTGTGCTTTTCAGATCTGAGTCCACAGAGTTCCTTTTTCTTTTGTCAGGGAATTTATTCTGCTTAGAGCCTGCTAAAATTTAATTTTTGCTAGATTAGTGAAAAGTTTACTTTCTTCTCTTAGTAAAGTTTATTCAGTGAGTGTCTAGAACACCATGACAAAATGTTTAAATTCTAAAAGTTCAGGTGGAGTTTATTCACCACATATGGAATGAGGAAAAAGAGTTAATAGTATCATTTATTCATTAGCTGATAAATACTGGTCAGCCCAAGACAATGACAATTGCTAATGACAAATGCCCATCTTCATTCCAAAACGATTAAAAGTTTACTACCTAAATATAATTAAAAGTGTCACTCTTCCACACATAAAAAACTGCATATTTGTATCAAGGAAAGAATTCCAAAGGTAATTTCTCTCAAAGTGCATATACTATTTCTTAGACCAAGGACTATCTGGTTCTAGAAATTTAACACTTCTATATTTAAATTTATAGTACCTTAAAACACAAATATGGTAACTAGCTGAAGTCAAATTTTAATTTCTCAATTAAAAAAACAATTCATCCAATCTTTCTCACTGTTATTTGTTTATCCTTTCCCATGTATCTCTCTAGCCTTCAGCTGTGTTATGGGTTAAATTGTGGCTTCCAAAATGATATGCTAAAATCCTAACTCCTAGAACCTTGGAATGTGACCTTAATTAGAAATGGAGTCTTTTAGAAGGGGTAATCAAATTAAAATGAGGTCATTAAGGTGTGTTTTAATCCAGTATGACTGGTATCCTTATCAAAAGGGAAATTTGGACAGGGAGACAGACATGCAGAGGGAAGATGATGAGCTATAAGACTGGAATCATGCATCTACAAGTCAAGGAATGCCAAGGATTGTAGGCAAAGAACAGAAGCTGGAAGAGGCACAGAAGGCTTCTCCCTTAGACAGCATGGCCCTGCTGATAACCTTAAGTTTGGATTTCTAGCTTCCAAAACAGTGAGGTAATAAACTTCTGGTGTTTTAAGCTACCTAAGTTTTGGTACTATGTTATGGCAGCCCTAGGAAACTAATACAATCAGTGTGTTAGGAGCTCCAATCATAAGTACTTTAATAACTAGTTTTTAAATTTTTCTTACTGTGTTTAAAAATGTGGTTTCATTAAATCATTCTTAAAATTCATCGTTCATTACAAATTCACTATTTATATAATCAGTATTCTCCCAAATCAAATTTCCCTTAATCAAGTTTCCTTCTTCACATGGATAGATTTTCCATGTCCCCAAATCCTCAACAGAGTAAAAACAAAAATAAATAAACAAAACCAAAACAAAACGAAAACCTCAAGAGTTAAGCAATTATTTGAATATCTTGATCAATATATAAACAGAAAAATTCAATTTATAAAATGAAAAATTGACAAATAAACAAACGTCCCTATCTCCATTTTTCTACAGATATCTTTTATTATCTGAAGAAATCATTCATGCCCACTCTGTTTTCTGGGGGCTAAATGTCTTATAAAAATGGACAGGGGTCCCCTATAGTGCTGAATGAGAAATCAAAGAACGAGGAAAAAGAGAAGACGTAGGGCAGACTTACACTGATTATCCTAAGTTTGAGCATTATAAAAAAGAGAGCTACTTGTTAGTTTGAGTTTTATTCTATTTTCCTAGAGAAGTCAGATGATTTATATATAGCTCATAATAAGGAAAAATTCCTGCTTTGTTCAGGAATTGAAGACTTTCCCAAGAGACAAAAACTAAACTATCTGTGGGCAGAGTTTAGTAAAAACCATCTTATTAAGAGCTTTCTAACATTTAGAATTAGAGGATGATGAGCTGGTACTGCAGGCAGTCTCCTTTTTTGCAAGGTATCCTGGGTAGTGGATTAACTGCAAAAGTTTCATGATTCTTTTTGCACCCCTTGTACGACCTTGTAGCCTCAATGTTTTACAACATTTCAAATATCTATTAGTATATAAAATACTCGGATAAAACAGAGATTGACTTTGTAAAAATAAAAAAAGGGAAAAATCCAAATCCTCATTAATAGGGGATTGCCTGTTAACAAATCACAAAATAAACTAGAGATGGGTTAAGTTGGACCTCAGAATTCAGCCAAATGGGGACAAATGCCTATGCCACCAACATTTTTGAAATCCTTGAACTTGTGTAAGATTAACGAATGTGACTATGTATAGCACCATCACAACTTATAATTGTAATAGCATTAAAATGAACAAAACATAACATTTAATTATTAATATCTATTCACTATCGGATAAAGGTAAGCATTCTTTATGCTATCTAGTGAAAGAGAAAGCCTCTTATGTCCTTTATATTCTGTTGACAGTCAAGTATAAATGTATATCTATTAAGAGTAAAATACAACAATTATGATAAATGTGCAAAATATTTGAAATAAAAATAAGTGAAGGCAACCATCTTAAGTTTGCCTCTGAAAATATGTAGAAAACATCTTTTTCAAGCAGTATTCAAAACTTCAGTATGTGGGATTACGTAAATCAAACTATTTCAGTCATCACTGATGAAATCTGCAAATCTGTGAACTAAATATAATTTTTACCTTACTCATTTCATTATTAGAAGAAAAAAAAGTTGAATAGGGTGGTGGCAACACTACCATCAGCAGCACCCTTTATACTGCCAGAGTATAACTCTAAAAGTATTTTGTTCTTCCATTCACCTCAGTGCAAAGTGGTCATTTATTTAGTATTACAAACATGCAAATACACTGAGGGTGGGAGCAATTGCATGGCTGAAAAATTACTGTTCTTGTACTATAATGGCAAAATTCACTAAAATTGGATCACTAAAATAAACAATATTATAAAAGTTATTATTTTAAGAACATATAAAACTTCAAATTTATTCCTGTATCCTGGAAGCTCCTTCTATGATGGTAAAGTAAGATTTTAGCCTCGGCTCACGAGTGATCTTAACACTTGAGATCACTTGGTCAAAACGTAGTGCTCCTCCAGAAACTATAAAAAATAGAGTTTGACATGAAACCTGAAGAATGTCAGAACTGTTTCTCTGTGCCTCTGTATTTTGGTCTCTAATAAAAGTAACCACCTTATATGGATGAGAGGCTCAAATAAATTAAAAGGACACAGAATGGGGCACAGTAAGTACTCAATAAATGGTGCTATTATCATTATGTCCAACGTATCTTAGTGAGTGTGTAAATTTGTAAAGTTCATTTGTCAAAGTTTGCAATTATAGCAGGAAAAAAAAAAAAAACAAACTCTGATACACCAAACTATAAGTAGTTGTTATTTCTGGGGGCCTTTCATTTTCTGTGTTATAAATTTCAGTAGTGTTTGAATATTATATTGTTCTATTTTCTAGTTAAAAAAAGATAAAGATACTTTAAGAATTATTGAATTAATGTATTTTCTTAAACAGTAGATACTAAAAGTACAAACCAATATCATGTAGGTGTCCTTGAAATTTGATATTAAAAAGGAATCTTTGTATTTGAAATATAGGAAACATTGTTTTGAATCATAAGAGTTTCAACCATACACAAAACATCTTTTAATAGAAAGATCTCAGATAGTCCATAATTCTAAGGATACAAGATTATGCTTCTTAATTATAGCCAAGGACACAAAAGTAGAACAATGATTATCATGTAAAAAACACATTATTAGGTACTCTTGAAGAAGGCAGAAGAAGTCAAGACAAACTACAGGTTATACATACTAAATTCAAAGACTATTCCTTTCGAATATAATTTTACCAAACTCTAAACTAATCTGAGATACTCAAAATTCACTTTTAGAAGAAATTTGCATATTTAAATAAATTTGCTTTAAAAAACAGTGCCATTAAGATGCAAATTTAAAAATTCATAAATTTAATTTTGATTCTACCTGAAGCAGGTTCCCATGAGTCAGAAGATGACCTTTTTCTTGAGAGATGTCCATTTTCCTATTAGCAAGAAAAAATTAATTAGGAGTTGAAGGAAACAAAGAATTTGAATTTTTCTTCGTAACATTTAAACACAGATTTTAGACTGACTAAAGCAAGCACATATATTTGGAGGTAAATTCAAATTTCTGTAATAAAATATTTTAAATTCTTAAGTTTCATCATAGAAGCAAAGGGCATTTGTATCATAAAAATATAAAAATGCCAGTTTTCCTAATGCAAATTTAGAGATAATTCAAGATTAATATTTTATGAGAGTAGTGTACTATTATTTTGATAAATAGTAAGCCTAATATTTGCCAAATGGCTACAACTCACTCTTCAATACTTCTGTTTAAGTATTGATGCAACACCAAATACTGAAACCTTATAATAATGGACCAAATGTTACTAAACTCTATTATCATTAGCAAATCTCACTTAAGGCACCAAATCCCTGCAAACCCTGGAGTTTCCAAATATATTTTCCAGCAACATATAATGCAACAATCTCCATTCACTCCTAGAATGCCATAGTTTGGTTTATTTTGGTTTATCTAGTTTTAAAATCTCACAGCATCTTCTCAGCATAATATTTTTTTGTTGTCTGATCTTCCTGTATTTGTTCTGTATGTAGAGATGCTCTTTGAAACAGATATATTTAACTTGACTATCTAGGAGAGAGGGGCAGCTTTTATGCTAATCTAAGTTTGGTCCATTTTCAAGAGAAATCTGACGTTAAGATGCATTTGGATAGTTTTCTAAGACCCATACTCAAGATTTATATGTAATCTAAACTAGTGATTCTCAAACTTTAAAGTGCATTAGAATCATCTGGAAGGCTTGTTAATCACAGATGGCTGGACTCTACCTCCAGTTTCTAGCTCAGTAGGTCTGGGGTGGAGTCCGAGATTTGTTTTTCTAACAAGTTCCCAGGTGTTGCTGATGTTGCTCGTCCAGGGACATTTTGAGAACCTCTGTCTAAACCATTTCCTGCTATTTTTGATTTTTCATTCCTCAAGCATCTCCCTTCAGCATAGCCTACTTTAACAATGACTATATTTGACTTAAAAAAGAATGCTTTACTGATTAAGAAAGCTCTTTGTTCCTGGTCTGAAAAAATTAAGGGCAAGAAACACTGGAGAAAATCTAATAAAACTAGGTTCTACACAAACCGTGTATCAGCATTTCTTTACCAAAAGATACCATTATGAACTTAACAATTAAATACTTTTATATTTAGTATCTAAATATAAAGCAGTAGCCAAACTAATCAGTAATTATTGCTCTTACCAGGTTTGACAGATTACTCTTTCCAGGTATGACATCATTTTGTTTACTTTGTTCCTGCCTCGGTTGACAACTCCTTCCTATACTTGAGGATTTCAAGGAAAGGTTGCTTGCTTCTGAGAAAGAATTCTCTGAGTTGATTCTCTGCTCCATTTGTTCCCTTCTCAACTTTTTTAGTTCCCTTTCTCTACAGTAAGAAGCTAGTGACAACTGGAACTTAGCTCCCAGTGGGCTTTCTCCTGGATGGTGCCTGGATAGGCTGCTCCTGCTGCTAAGACTTCTGGAGGTATTCTTGAAGATGTCAGCTTCTGTCACTGTGGTCTGCTTTCTGGAATCTGCATTGTTCTTGCCTTGATCTCTATCATTCTTCTCCCTATTTTCATGTATAAACTGTGACTTTCTTCTCTCTGGAGATCTATGTTTTTTCTTTAGTGTCTTCATCTCTTTTGACAAGTGAAATGAAGGAGGAAGACAGACTTTTGTAACTGTCTTTGGACATTTTGTGGTTAGTGACACACAAGGCTGACATGACTCATGTACACCACGATCTTTAGGGTGCTCTTTAACCCCCTTCATGAAAGCCTCTAAAATAGGGCTTTTTTCTGATGACATCTTTTTGGGTTTAGATTTTTTTGGTGAGGATAGTTTCCTTTCAAACTGCTCTGTCCCAGTGATGGACAAACCACTTCCTCCATATTTGATGTTTGATTTTTGTGGAGAATCCAACATATGTCTGTCTAAATAGCCTATTAAAACATATATAAATTGCATGTTATTAAAATATACACATTATTATTTTGTACATTTAAATTAATATTTAAAATACTAATCCACCATTAAAAATTTCAATTTATTTAGATATGATACATATTTTATTGGGGGGAGATTGACATGGTTAATAGCTGTACTTTCATAAGGCTCCCTTCTGCTGTATCACACAAGCTCCCTATGGCTATATTTATGAAATAAGTTACTGTATTAGAGAATCAAAATAGTACGCGTCATGAAAATTACCACAGGAATTTTAAATGTAATGAAGTATAAGAGCAGAAGTTTCTTGATAATGTTTAGAACTTATATTTGTACAAAACACTGCATTTTCATATTTCAATTTTAAACATTGTTTAATGAGTTTAGAATAGATTTAATAATTAAATCCATCTTCCTCCCTCCCAAAATGCATTAATAGTATACATACCTTGTTTTGAAGCTGGTTTGAAGAAATCTATAATTGACTGCTTCCTGAAAATAAAAGCATAACTAATATGGTATCACATAAGCAAATATTAAAACCTCAATAATTTAGGTTAAATGGAGAACACTAGGCTGGATTTCACTATCTAGTTTAATCAAATTCTGATAATGGCAATAATGCTTTGCTGATGATAAAAAATTGAAAATATAATCCACTACTTCCTGTAGGAGTAAATTTATTAAAAAAATACAACTGAGGTTTATACAGCCTACAGCACTAAAGTGTAAGATTGAAGTGTGTACCCAGAGAATTGGTAGAGTGCTTCCTGGGACTGAAAAGCTTGCTGTTACATAGCAGAATAAAAGATCTTGAAGGGATCTGATCTTCCTTTATATATCCACTGACTGGTACAAAATAATTCTTAATAGATGTTTGTTGAATGAATAATGGAGATTGTAAAAACTGAGTAAAATCTTAAGATTCATTAACAAGAAAAGATGGTAGTATGTCAATTTAAGTGATTTGGCCAGTCTTGGGAGGTAGATGGAAGTGTGGTAGGCAAAAGAGAGTAAAGATCAAGTATTAACTTTATACTTTTATACAGTACAATCTTTATATACTACTTTCTTTATACACTAATTTGTTTAAAAATCTTAATTTTTAATCTAAAATTATTAAATTAAAATATAATGCACTGTTTGGGAAAAACACAAAACAAAGAGAACAGAAAGTAAATAACAACAAAAAAAAACAATTCTTTTTAAGGATTTCTGCAATGTACAGTGGACATAAAGTGAAACAAACATATTACCAGAATTTTATCGATTTGTTCATGTATTTAGTTGTCAGCTGCATAGAGGGATGTCATTATGTGCAGATGAAAAAATTAACTTTCTGGCAAGTTTTGCTAAACAGTATTCATTTTACTGAAAGAGAATAAGTGGTAGTCTGACTTTATCTAAACATTTATCCACTATGAGATTGGAATGCTCAGAGAAAACTTGAATAATCCAAGTCCCTCGTAGGTTAAGCTTCTTTTATATCTTGTACACTTTACTGGTTACATTAAAAAAGCAAGGCTCATCTTTACTGGTTTACCAAGTGTCTACAATGTTTGAGATATTGGTAGAAAAGCTAAGTGGATATGAACATGAGTGATGGAAGGAAGAATTTATGCATTTGGTTTCAAAAATAAATATCAGGTAAACTCTATGAGAGTAAAGAAAGAAATGCTGGAGGTTCTGTAAAGTGGAGAAGGATAATGTCCTCATATTGGTTGAGGAGAGACAAGACAGGATTAAAAAGAGGTTAATTCAAAACAAGATAGTACTAAATATGTTTACATTAATTACTAAAAACACTATATCTCTTCCCTAAAAATATTAAATTCCTGGCTTCTAATTGATTAATACACCAGAGAGAAAAATGGTTTGGGTAAAACATGCAGGAAATTTGTAAAATAACTATGAATGTAACTTTCAAAAATGAACAGTTCCCTAAGTTCATATGCACAAAAATGTTTATTTTTTATAACTAGTTAAAAAATTATAACAGCTCACAAACTCTTATTTAAAACTTTTGGGGCCAAATGTATTTTAGAATTCTGAATGTACTGGATTTTAGAAAGAAGGTAACATGGGTGCAGTATGTAAAGCCCCCCAGTGGGGCCTTACACTGCACACTGACATGTAAATATTTCTCCAGCAAACTTATGAATACTTACACTTAATGGAATAAAGACCATATACAACTTTCCATTAGTTCTAGTCAGGTTTGGCTGCCAAGTAAGACGTAGTGCCAAACTTACTGAAAACTTTGAGTTTTCATACTTTCTGACTTTCAGAAAAAAGGGATTGTGGACCTGTACCACAATATTGGCAGACAAATTTATTGTTAAACTTATGTTACAAACTTTTACACTTAAAATAAAAAAGACAGTACCAAGTGTGTAGAGAATTTAAACACGTTTTATTGTCAGAGGATGTCATTTGAGGGAACTCCCCATCTCATTACATAGCTCTCACAAAATCTTTACATAACTGGCCTCTTGGAGAGAAGTAAAGTTACTGGAGAAAACATATCACACTCCAAATCTGCATGTTCTTTTATGTATAATTATCGTGTACACTTAACTATAGAGTAATTCGTGGAAGGGTTTTCCTCATCACATCTTACATAATTTCACCCACAATATTAAAAAGTTTATACTCTTAAACCACTAGGATCGGTAGAACTGGCCAAGTACAGAAACCACCTAAATATGCATTAACTAGTTAGGGCCCCGGGTCCAGCTATCGTAAAAGACAAAAATCACGTCTACCTAAGGCGGGATCTCCGTAGCCATCCAGGCTGTAGTCACTAGACCGAGGACAGCGTCCCAACTATAGAAGAGGAAACTCGAACTCCCAGAAGCCCCCGCACGGAGGCGGGGCGGGGGTTTGCCAGGCCTTGGAACGCGGAGGCCTGAGCTCGCGGAGGATGGCGGGAACTAGAAGAGCGGCCGTCCGCAGTCCTCCCTCATACCCTTGCCCCCGCGACCCGGCCCCTTCTCAAGCCCTCTGCACGGTACCTGTCCCCAGGACTCTCTGTTCTCTTTCCCGCTGCAGCAGGGGCGGTACTACCGGGTCTCAGATGGCAGCGCGGGGGCGACGACCCCGGGGCTGGGGATGAGGGGAAACCTGGCCTAGCGAGCATGCAGCGCCTTGTCATGTCGGCGCCGCTGGCGACGGCGGCATGAGCTGTGGCTGGAGAAGTTGGGTGCGTGGTTGCCGTTTTGCTGCTGGGACTCTGGGAGGCTGTCGGAGCAGAGGTGGGCGGCACCCCCTTCTCTCTTCATGGCGGTTCTCTCTTCGGAAGTGACTCCTGTGTGAGCGGGAAGGAACCTGAGGACCATCAGGGGGCGGGTCTTACTTGAAGAGTCGCATTTTGATTGGGTGGCACGGCCGTCATTTCGGTAGTGGCTCAATAGAAAGCCGCAGCCTCAGAAGAAGGAGGGGTTTCAGGAAGGGGGAGGGGAGAAGGAAAACTGCCCCGCCGTCACGTGCGCGGGGGGGTGGGGGACGGAGGTGGCGCGCGCTGCCGAACCCCGGCCGCGTCATCCGTGGCCAGCGCGTGGGGCGGGAAGGCGCGGGCCGCCGTGGGCACTGCGGCAGCCGGCGACACAAGCCTGGTCGAGAGCGAAGAGCGAGTTTGCAGAAGCAAACGCAAGCCCGGCAGCCGCCTTCAGTGAGGCTGGCTTGCAGTTGGGTTTCCTTTGCCACACAATCGTGCCTCAGAAATTCTCAGCTATTCATTACATTGTCTCTTTAGCATTTTAGGCCAAAGTGCCCTAATTTCCTCTGTAGTCTGCAGAGCCCGATCTGAAAACTTGACCATTCTGAGGGATCTTGAGTGCTGTGGTTCATTCTTTTTTTGTTTCTTTTTTTTTCTTATTAGGAAGGAAAGAAACTCCGATGGAACATACTTTTTATTTCTCAGAAGCATTTTGTTTCTCAGCTGTTGAAAGGAGTTGTTCATGAAGTCTCTGCAGCCAAATTCTTTGGAGATTTTTGAAAGGAACATAGGTTTCAATTACCCATGTTAAATGTAGACCGCATAGATTAGTGAAAGCCGCAGGCAGTTTCCAATCCTTTGTAAGTGGCCTGTACTTTAGAGCTGAGATCCCTAACCCCTGAGCAGTGGTTCAGTACTGGTCTGTGGCCTGTTAGGAAACTGGCTGCGAGCAGGAGGTGAGCGATGGTCACGGGAAGCTTCATCTGTATTTGCTGCCGCTCTCCAGCACTAGCATCATCACCTCAGCTCCACTTCAGATCATCGGGCATTAGATTCTCATAGGAGCACTGGTTCCTTGATGCCAAAAGGATTGAGGACTGCTGCTTTAGAAGCTGTTAGCCAGGGTTTTCCTTACCAACTGAGAGACTGATCAGAGTATCTGAGCCTCAGTTTCTGCATCTATAAAATGGGTATTCTAATTTTCTGGGTAATTAAACCATAAAAGATAAGCATTGTAAATTGCACAGTTCAGAGTATCTCATGTAATAAGTACTGAGCACATTAAAGTTCCTTTATTCTTCAGGCTAACTCTTACACTTTAACTTATTATCAAAATCTTCCAGAGACAGGTCAAATACTGTTATAATAACTATTAACTAAAATATCAATCAGAAGGATGTCCAGGCTTAATTAGCAGGCCTGGTCAATTGGTTGGACAGAGCAAAACTCTTTAAATGACACAAAAATTTAGACAGGTCTTTAAAGTTTATTGCACTGAGATTTAACTGCTTTGGTAGTTAAGCATGCCTGACTGACCTGAAGTTCACCTTTTCTTCCCGGTTAGCCCTCAGGAGGAAGAATTAATGAGGAATGAAGTGGCAAACAAGGTGGAGGGTGCTATGCTAGGTAGTAGTGATGCAAGAAAGGAAACACCAAAATAAGGGGCATTTTTCTGCTGCTAGTAACTATATCTGCTAATGCTATATCTAGCATTATTCTTTAAAAAGGACATAAAATATGCTTAAAATATGTTGCGTGAATAATGACATGTTTTTTATTAAGGGCTTTTTACATGTATTATTTTCTATCTCTTGTGCTTTTTGTTGGATGTTTCTACACTAGTAAGTTCGTGCTTCTATACTAGCACATCTACAAAACATTTAATCTGATTCGTTTCATTGCATGCTCAGTCCATAAAAAAGAGTAGTGCATAAAAACATGTTATGCATGATCAATTCGTTGCTTTTCTTGGATTATAGTATTTGAATCATCCAGCCTTCAAGGTATTACTCTAAAGTCTGTACTCATGCTATCAAACAATAGTTTTCACATTTTCTTAATCTGAGCAACAGATTATGGAGTTAAGTGAGGCAAGAAATCCTTTGATCAATAAATGGAGATGGAGTCATAATGAAAACAATTTAAAAAAAAATCTCTTCTTAACAGGGAGGTAGTTATCTAAATCTTCAATAAGCTTCAAGGCTCTTCTTTGTTTAAACTGTTTGAAAATGAAACAAATTTGGGTTGCAGGGTGAGATATGCTCAACATACTAATCAGAATGCCTAGGAATTTCTAAGGCCCTTTTTATTCCCCTAAATAGTGTTGGACAGTTTATTTTGTGTTTATATGCCTTCTCTTGCTTTGTGTATGTACTCACTGTGTGTTTCTACACACACATTAATTTGTAGTGGGCCAGAAATAGATGGCCAGGAAGCTGTACACTAAGTGAAAGATGTTAAAGAGTTCAGGTGTTTGTCCTCGAGATGGGTAGAGAAAGACTTGGGTGGCGCTGGAGGAGAGGATGAATAAAATAGAGAAGACCGAATTAAGAATTTTAAGACAAAACTTCAACAAGGATTGGAAAAATAATTTGGAGAAATTAAGGCCAGATGACCTTAAAAGGCTAGTTTGAGCAAAGATTTTTGTTCATGTGGATGAGGAAGCAAAGCCCACAGGAACAGAGTGGCTTCTGTGTATGAAGCGTCTCTGGGGTACAGTTCAACTCAGTTTAACACTTCAGGTTGTTAAAGACAATGAAAGACCTCTGACTCTGGCCTTGATGGGAAAGAATGGGGACAGCAGCAGAAACAATGTTGCATGAACAACAGATTAAATTTGCTGGGAGAGTCAAAACCCAAAGTGGGAGTTCTGACAGGAGTGCCAGTATAACATGCCAGAGATCCCAAGCAGTCACAAAGAAAACAGCTTGCACAGATTGGCTCACACTGTACCATAGCGGGCAATGACAAAAAGAACAAAAAGTAAGTTACAGAGAATGAAGAAGTTTACTCAAATGCAGGGAACTCTAAAAGTAACTTCTGATTTTACAGTAATGACATTCTTTTGCTCTGAGATTGCTACACTCTGGAATAAACTCCAAGGCTCTTGTTGGAGGGTGGACTAGGGCAGGTGGAGAGGCAAAGATGGGTTTGCTGCATAGCCTACTGCCAGTGGCCAGAATATGTAGATGGGAGGATAGAGGTCACCTGGGAAGGGAGATAAGGAACGGACTCAGAGAAACAAGAAATAATTGATTTAAAAGGCTGACAGAAAGAAGGACCATATGATGATCTGGAGAAGGGAAGGCAGCTCTAGCATCTCAAGACCTGCACAAATTACTTAGCAAATGGATGCTGAACTCAAAACTACCCAACAAGTGCTTGGAAAAAGAACTAGCTTGGTTTTAATGGGATACAGGGGATAAGTCAAATGTAATATGTCATGTCATGTTACTTAAACTTCCTGGGAGTAATTGGTAAAACTGCAAAAGCAGATTTGATGTTTAGGAAAGTAGATTTCTTGTTATTTCACTATAGAATGGTGCAAGATAGAGTTTCTCAGACTTTAGAATGAGTAAATATTTGAGATTTTTGACATAACCTATTTCCTATACTATTATTTATGTAATATATTTTTCTTTAAATCACTTTTTAAAGTTAAATACATTTGTTTTAAAAGAAAACAAAGTGATTTCTATAAGTGGAAAATTAATATCACTTAGAAAGTGATAACTATCCAAAAGGAATCTAACTGTAAAAACTAATAACTAAAAAACAAATAGAAAATATATATCTCCATGTTTCTTCTAGAGCCAATTTATTTACTAGTGGTGGTAGGCATAGGTATTATTCATACATCTGAAATATAAGAGACTCTTTGGGACTTAGTGGTTTTATGGACCTCCAGCCTGTAATCTAGAGTTGGTCAGCAACCCATTAGAGAGTTTTGAAATTGATGTAATGGGTCACAGACCACATTGAAAAAAAGAGAACGGAGTAGAAAATATTGGTGCATTGCACATAGTATTTGGGTATGTATTGTTTTGTAAAACTTACTTCTTCAGTTATATATATATATTTTATATGGCAGCGATATAAAAGGATTTCTTTGGTCCCAATTGTGGGCGGTCATGGAGACATTTGAAAGTCATTGTAATCTGTGTTCACATTTTATGCTTCTGTGTATTGGTGGCACTGAACAGCAGCAATTGCTTGGAGGAGAAATGATGGGTACCCTTTGGCCACTCCTGCTGGTGAGGGGTGGAGTGAGACATAATTAGGCCTCTCCTTGTGCCCTTTTAAGGCCATACCTTCCAAGAGCGTCTGTGGGAGTGGGGACCTGTAGAGGGAGGCAGATGTCTCCAAAGAAGCTGTCTCCAAAGAAGCTTGCCTATATCCCTTCTGTGCTATAATAGCTTCAAGATGGGGAGAAGTGGCTGAGGTGGCCCTTTCAGGTCCCCTTGCCCTCAGTAATCTAGGGACTGTGGATGAGAAATGGGAGAGAAGGGAAAATGGTATAAAAGAGGCAGAAAAATCTATTTCTTGTCCTTCCTGCCCAGGGCACCATCCTGGAACTGGAGACCATCTGTAGGGAATAATACATTTGATCTCACACCTTTGCAATGCTCTTACCAGAATTCGACACACCTATCATGACCCATAGGGCTTTTCTTTATCTGCCTCTTCAGAGTCATTCCCTATCACCACTATCTTTAAGCTGTAAGCCAGAATTCTGAACCTCCCATGCCAGGCATGATAAGATGGCCTTCTGAAGGTGTTATTTTAGCTCCTGATGAGTTTTTTTTTTCTTTTTTAAAGATATGGGGCAACATTTTAAAATCAAGAGATTTCACACAAATGTCTAGATTTCTGTCTTATGCCTACAATGGCTAGTTAGATAATATAAGTACATGAATCAGGTCCATTTTCCTAACTTTTACGAAGAGTTGGGATTAGAGAAATATTTCTTAACAGCATTGATGACAATGATGGCA
Source organism: Macroglossus sobrinus (assembly GCA_004027375.1). Taxonomy (NCBI): domain Eukaryota; kingdom Metazoa; phylum Chordata; class Mammalia; order Chiroptera; family Pteropodidae; genus Macroglossus; species Macroglossus sobrinus. The sequence continues at coordinate 178,411 of PVKZ01002109.1, forward strand.
AACACCTTTTGGGTCTTACTATGGCTCCGGCTCTGTTCTAAGCACTTTATGTCTACTGACCCCTTTAATCTTCATTACATTCCTACAAATTAGGAAATGGTGGCATTTGCCCAGTATTTGCACGAGCGTGGTGATATGTGGCACCTGAACTCAGCCTCAGTGAGTAGAGAGGTGAGACTGGGAAAACTGGAGGACTCATTCCACACTAAATGGGGACAGCCTCTTCAGGCCACAATTTCCATGTGAGAATGCAGGCCCAATGTTTCCTGTTCTCTCAGCATTAAACCCTAAGAGTGCTGGGATGAGACATAACATAGACCTGCAGTAAAAGCCTGCTGCTCCCTTTTTGAGCTGCCCTGAATGTCTTGGTATAAACCCTAACATTTGTTTGTTTCTATATTTCTATGAGATGGATGTATAAAGGTATTCATTGCAACATTGTAAATAGCAATAGACTGAAGGAGAACTAACTAGTCTAGCAACAGGGAACTAGTTAAATGATAGCACAGACATGCTTGAGAATACTATGCTGCAATTAAGAATTCTGGGTTAGATACACAGGATGTGTTGTGGTTAAACGTGCAGGCCCTACGATTTGACTCCCTTGGTTCAAATCCCAGCTCTGCCACTTAGCAGAGCTGTGACCTTGGGTGCGTTATCTAACCTCTCTGTGCTATTGCCTTCATCTACAGGAGAGAATGATGATAGTACCTACCTAATAAATTGTTGTGAGTTTTAAATAAGTTAATACAAATAAAGCAGTTAGAACAGTGCTTGGCATATCATAGGAACTATATGGTTTAGCTATTGTTACTTATCGTTGTGACATTGTTAAATTAACATTTGTTAAGTAGAGCTCTGGGATGTCAGATGGTGAGTCCCTGGTTAAAAAAAGATCCAAGAGAAAATGCAGTAGAGAAGTTTATTACTCACAGATCCTGGAAAAAATATGTGGTATACCTCGAGGGGCCAAGTAGGGAGGTCAAGACAGAGAGCAGTGGGACTGCCTTCATTAGGGTCTATAGTGGAGTGCTTTGGGGTTCTGGGTTAAGGCTGGGTTGGTCAACTCAGACCTAAAATAGCTGGGTTTTGGTAAGCTCCACAGGGGTCTAATTAAGGGACACACAAGGGAAAGGCCTTGGGAGATGGGAGACTATTTATTACAAGAGCTGTTGGGGAGTCATATCAAGAACTTAGATTTACTTGAGACTGCTGGCTGTTCCTAGGCATGCGTGTGGGAGGGCTAGTGTCAGTTCAAGGCCCCTGCAGTCTCCTTGCCCACACAAAATGGATGCAACAATATTATGTAGTGGTTTTGTAGAACTCTCAACACTTGTAAATAATATAGAATAGTAAGAAATAATCTCTAAGTGAAAAAATTTTAAGTTGTAGAACAGTGTATGCTACTATGTTATTGCTTGTGTAAATAAAAGGGATTATTTGCATGTTTATGCCAAGATTATCTCTGGAAGGTTGTTATGCTTTCCACATGACTTCCTAACTGCAACATGGTATTCTATGGTATGTATGCACCAAAATTTATTTAACTAGTCCCCAGCTGCTGGACTTATTAGTTCTCTTTCAGCCTTTATAATACTGATAATACTGCAACTAATACCTTTATACATTCACCTTTGTGAACACAGAAGTGTATCTCTAAGATACATTGGGAGGGAAATTGCTGGGGCAAAGGACATGTACATTTTATATTTTTGATAAACATTAGTCATTGGTCCTTTGAACTGTCCAACTGGATCATAGGTAAAGAAGCACATAACAGTGGTTACCTCTGGAGAGAGGTTTTCTCCTATTTGTGAAATTTATATTTACCAGGTATTTATATTATTTTCCCAAAGAAACACATTTCTTTATTCCTTCCCCTGCTCTCTCTTTTTAATTCTTCTTTTTCCTCTTTTTTTCCTATCACAAAATATAAGGACCAGTGGTTTTAGATGAAAATTTATACTGTTACATTTATTGTTTTCAATAAAGACCTTGCTACATAGGTGTCACTATTCCTGTTAGCCTTTACTCATTTATCCCTCATCTGCCTTCTCTAGGTCCTCAGTACTGACACCCTTGCTCCTGCCTGTTCTTTGTGGGCAATGTGGAGGCCATTAAATTAGTTGCCTGACAGAGATTTGGTAGCACAAACATTTGTTGCTGTGTTCTCAAACTCTATGTGTCTTAAACATAACTCATTATTTTCTCTCTCAAACCTCCAAATTTGATGCACTCTCTTCCTGTATTTATCTCAATGAAATCTCCCCTTACCTATATCACCCAAGCCAGAAACCTGGAAGTCCTACTACCCTCTTCCCTCTGTCATCCTCAGCCCCCACCTGTTATCAGTCTTGGTGATTTTGTGCCCTAAATATCACTTGTATCTTCTCTTTTTTCTTAAAACCACGTGCGCACACACACACATACACATCGATATTTGATTCTTTTTAAAAATGTAAAATATATAGACAAATACAAAGAGTGATATTATAAACATATATTCACCACTCTAAACATACAACTGTAACATTTTGTCCAGTTCTTTTTCTGGTCTTTTCATTTTTATAATAAAACGTTACAGAAGTAGGTGATTCCTTTTTAACTGACACTCCCAATTTAATTTGCCTCCCTCTACTATGTGGTTTTCAAATCCACAAGTTCTCCATGCCTCAGATTCCTTATTTTTTTATATATACATATATTTAGCCATAAAAAATATAAACGATTATTTTATATGTTTTTAAAGATATGATACATGTGCTTTTTATTTATGTATGCAGTTTATATGCCACATTTTATTTATCCATTACAAACAATGCTGTCATGAACATCTCTGTACATGTTTCTTTGTGCCCATGTACAAAAATTTCTATGGGTTATATAATCAGAAGGGAAATTGCTAGGTCATAGGGTATTTGCATTATCAAGTTTATTGTATGCTGCCAAATTGCTTTCCATAAGTAGCTGAATTAATTTTCAGTCTTACTAGCAATGTATGAGAGCACTGTTTTCTTCATGCCTGTACCAGTATTTGATATCATTATCCTTTTTTATTTTTGTTAATCTGAATGGCAAAAATTATTTTTCGTTGTTTTATTTTAGTGTTCCTTTAATTATTAGGTTGAATATTGCTTCATAATTTTGGGGGAGGGCCATTTAAATTCTTTCGTTAATTGCATATTTGTACATTTCACCCATTTTCTAAACTGTATTTTTCTTAAAGGTTTGCAGAATTAAAAAATACATATTTTTGTATATTCAAAAATATTTTTGTATATCTCAATACAGGTCCTCATAATCCTTTGCAAAATTTCTTGCAACAGCTTCCAAACTGGTCTCTCTGCTTTCAGTATGCCCTTCTTTAGTCCATCTTCCACACTGCAACCTGAGCTATCTTTCTAGCAAGCAAATCTGAGCATGCAATTCCCAAATCCACTACTGACAGGGAAACAAAACAAAAACATCATCATCAACAACAAAATCCCCAAACAAATTTTAAAGCCCTAAATCTACAACTAAACTCCTGGGCATGCTATATCAGGTACTCCATGATCTGATCACTTTCTACCTGAGTGAAGCCATCCCACTGTGTTCCTCCCTGTGCATCTTACACCCAGCCATTCAAAACAAAGAATGCTACTGGCCAGTCTTTGGACACATCAGCCTCACTCATACTTCTGGGCTTTTGTGCACCCATTATACTACTATCTTGCCCTCCTAATAAAAATTTCCCTGATGTCCCTGAAGAGACCTGGTTGCTCCTTGCTCAACCCATGTATACATTATGACTCCATTATAATATTTATGAACTTGCATTGAAATGATTTATTGTGTATATGTTTTCTCTATGCATTGAAGGCTTCAGCTGGCCAAGGTTCTTGTCTGTTCATCTCAAGAGGCAGTATAGCAGAGTGGTTAGGAGTGTGGGCTCTGAAGCCATACTGCCTGGGTTTGAATCAGTGCTGTTTCTGTTTGAGAAATTGCATGGCTTCTCCATACCTCAGATTTCTCATTTGTAAAGTGGGAATAATAATAGTACCTATTTCATTGGCTTATATTAAATTAATTAATACATATAGTAAAGTGCTTTTAATAGTGTTTAGCATATAATAGGTGCTCAATAAAGATAAATTCTGATTATCCTTGTTTATTAACCCATTATTAATATTATTATTTATTCATGGTAGGCACTTGGTATATTTGTACAAATAAATGCTTTTTCCACCTGCCCTGGATGTCTTAATACTTTTTCAGAATTAGTACCAAAGAAGTGATACACACACAGTGGAATATTACTCAGCTATAAAAAGAATGAAATCTTGCCATTTGTGAAAACATGAATGGACCTTGCTAAGTGAAAAAAGTCAGAGAAGGACAAATGATTTTGCTCTTATGTGGAATCTAAAAAAGCAAAAACCAAAAAAAAAAAAAAAACCAAACAAACAAACAGAAAAAGACCCATGATATAGAGAAAAAGCTGACGATTGTCAAAGGGGAGGAAGGTGAAATAAATAAATCATAAAAATTAAAAATAAATATAGCCAATCTCCTTCAAACAAAACCAAACCAGGAGGGAGATAAGAGAAGATAGATGTGGATAAGGTTATAATATTGTTTATAACCTTGTCCTTGGGGGGTTCCCCTAAGGTTGCTCATAGCAGTATTGTTGTAAAACATCTGTCTCCTGCCTAGTCCTGACTTCCTCTGATTTCCTGACACCAAAGCCCATTCCTCAAAAGAATATACTTGGAGCAGTGGTAGCCTACGTGATACTTGGACATCCCAAACCAAAATTTCAGGAGTAATCCCCACTGTTTATTTAGTCCTGGCTTGTGTCTTTTCAGTAGTGTCCCGCTCTGCCTCCCTTCTTTCCCATCTCCTCCATCCCAGGCTCTTAGCTACCATACCGAAAAGAACTGGAAGCTTTAGAAAAAGGCATTGCATTAAACAAATCTGAGAACATTCTTTGCATTTAAAAAACCTCAGCTAGCCACTCTGTGTTACTTCCACCTCAGTCCTCTCCAAGTCACTCACCAAGTCCGCCTTTTCCTTCTTCTCTTCACCCTTGAAGCAGCCTTCAGTCTGAGGTCTCAACATGTGATAAAACCAAACCATCTGTTCCAGGATTCCCCCAGAATCTAGTTTCCCATGTTGGGGAGTCAGATGGTCTTTACCATAATGTTCCTTTTGAACTCTTTCAGGCACAAAATTCTCAGTTTATGTTCTTATGACTGGAGCAGAAACAAAGCTTTCCTGGGTAGTTGGCTGCAGGAAAATATGCTTTGTTTTTGTTCTGTAGAGCAGAGCCTAGAAATGCCATGCCTGATTTCTAGAGGCCCTTACAGCGCTACTGGCTTAGATCACAAATGAAAAATTCAGATGTGGACAGGTGTGAAAGTCAAGGGATCAGCCTGGGGGATTTTGGGTGTCTCCATTTCAGCAGAACAAATGGCAAAACAACAGGTGTCCACAGATGTACCAACCCATGAGGCATTCATACTCAAAGCTCACTTTGGAGTTGAATTCTCTCATGAAATCTGCCAAGCTCTTCGTACTGTCTCTATCACCCAATCTCTGTAGGGCTTGGAAAATTATGCATTCTTCTGGCCTTATGTTATGGTACCAGGAGGTTATGTGTGACTCACAAAGGATTAGCTGGCTTTAGCACTCAAAGTTCTGACATTTTAAGGCTATTCAATAGTCATAGAATGTTGTGGCCTACCTTGATGTTACATAATAATTAAAAACCATGGTTGAAGCAAATGTTCAGGGGTGACCACAACCAACAGAACAGAGACCTGTTGAGTTGGAAACCCAGTCTGGGGTCCTCAGAGCTATAAAGCGTACTCCTGAAATAAGAAGATATTTTCAGGCAGGGAAAGAAGGAATATTATGGAGAAAAGAATCTATAAGACTTTCTCTAATTTGGGGATTGGAAATGGAGTTGGTAAACTTTGGAAATTAGGCATTCCATAGATAGACCCCAGAGCCAGAGACTACCAAAGTAAAAAGCTCGTAAGCTTTGTATCACACCACATTTGCTCTTATTGTTATTCTCTGTTTGCTTCTTGAAGTGATGGCAGAAAACACTTAAAACCAAAAAGGCCTGTGTGTTGGTCATTAGGAGCACTAGCAAAACAGAGGTCTTGGGGAACAACCTGCTGTGCCTTAGCCAGCATGGGTGGTACTATGACAACCTCCAAGGAGAGGGAAGCATGTTGAATACTTAGGTCTGCAGCAAAGAAGGATGAGGAGAGTACACAGTGGGAGGGAGCAGTTGGTTTTGAGAAAGAACTGGGCTGAGCAGCAGCAATATCTTATATGAATGAGGTTGCTCATAGCAGCATCGCCTGTAATAGAAAGTTAGAAACCACCCAGGTGTTCATCATTATGGGATTGCTAAATAAATTACGGAACAACTTTGCTATGGAATACCATACAGCCATTAAAAAGAATGGAGAGAATGTAAATGTGCCAATTTGAAAAGATACCTAAAATATGTTAAGTGAAAAAAGCCAAGTGCATGTAACAGTATACATATAGTAAAATCCTATTTCTATATGGTGTTTCCTTTTAGGGCTAGGTATATAGTATGTATTTACATATTCTTGTATGTACATAGACAATCTCTGGAAGAAAATACCTAAAACTGTTAACAGTGCCCCACCTCCGTTCTCTAGGATTGGGAGTTAGGGGAGTTATCAGGGAAATTTTGCTTTTGACTTTATAATATTTATTCTGTTTGAAAGTTTTAAAAACCACTTATAATTTTTTAAAATTCTTTTTTTGGTAAAGCTTTTAAGGGTTTCAGTCAGGCAAATTTCAGGATTTACGGTATTTGAAAGTCTGTTCCTCAGTGCTAATTTCAAATAGGAATATGGACTTATTTTCTGATTTCTTCCTTTATCCAGAATAGTAGACAAAATTGCAGTATTAATATGTTCTTTTCATGCTCATGCAGAATATTTACAATGACCATGTCTAAGTGACAGCGGCATTCAATGAGATACCAAAAAACTGATAGCATATAAATAACATTCTCTGTACAAAGTGCAATAAAATTAGAAATCAGTAATAAAAGTATTATATTTAAGTAATAATTAAATAACCAATTTGAGACAGTCCAATTCTAAATTCTAATAGTGATAACACAAAGAAAAAACTTACATCAATGAATTCTCTCTGATTTTTACCTTCACCCTTAATTATGATGAAGATATTCACTGCTCCAAAGTTGAACTAGTTGTGAATAAATGAACAAGTCAATTTGTTTGTTTATATCTCATCTTTCCATAAAAGTTTGAAAGCAGTTCAGTTGTTTGTGAACTTAATTTTGAATCTGCAGGAACCTTCCTTGTCAGTGTTTATAAAGCTAATGTATTAAAGCCATGAAATTCCTCCAAGATCCTAACTCTTGCCAACAGGCACCAACATTTGAAGGATCTTGTTTTTCTCTGGAGAGGAGTCCGCACCTGCTGATCACAATAATGTTTAGATACTGACATGAACAGATGCCCAAGATATCTCATGTGGAAGAAAACAAGTTGTAAGTAATATATATTGTATATAGTGTTAGATGACTTAATTTACAAATCAGGCATATGCTTAGGTGGGGTAGGGAGGACACCATAACTAGGGTTGCTTAAGTTCTAAGTCTGACCTTGATTTTATGATTCTGATTTTATAAAACTTTACATATATGTGCATTGTATTAAATGTTTATGGAGAAAGCAATCTGGATAAATACATTTCAACTTAAAAGTGGTTATCTCTGAAGGATAGAATTTTAATTTCTACCTTATATATTTCTGTAACTTTTGATATTTTTATAGTGAGTATGAGTTACTTTTATAATCAGGAAAACAATGAGTATTAGAAACTAAAAAAAAAATTTTTTTAGGCAGTGGGTGGTTGGGCCCTGTGTGGGAATATCACTCATAGATTGTGTGGTTGTGTGGTCTTACCACCTGTTTCCAGCTGCTGAGTTGTTGCTGCCAACCTCAGGAACGAAATCTTTCCCACAAGCCCAGCCCAAAATCTAACCCTTGATTCATCACAGTTTCCTATGATTTAATTGTGTCCTTCTGCTACTACTGACCCCTGGCCACACTCTACCTGTCCCCTTGTCCTGTTGGACTCAGTGGACATTCATTGGATTATTAAGAGTCCCAATTCTGTTTTTCTCTTTTCTAGCTTGACTTGACCCCCACAGACCTAATAAAACTTTACCTCTTTTTCCTATGGAAACAGGCCTTCTGGCCATTTTCTTGCATGATTCAGAACTCTATGTAAATATTCTGGCAAGCTGTATGAATATAAAATGTGGACATAATCAATTAAAGATATTGAGCACAGTAAGTTCTTAAAGCTGTGTGTGAATGGGAGGTGACAATGACACCAGGTAGAGATATTCACCAGTTTCCTGAGAGTCTAGGGTTGAAGGCCAACCTATTGGAACAGAGGAGCAAGATAAAAAGGCAGCTAGTTGACAACAAAGATACTACAGATTTGGGGAAGTGGGGTATCAGGAAGTGATGAGGGCCCTTGACAAACTGAGAAACTTCTCTAGGTGGAGAATTTATCAGGGTCTGGAGCTTCCTGAAGATAAAGGCTGTTGAGGCCAACTGGGATTTACTGGGCTTTAGCTAATCCTGGACTTGGAGACGCACAGATTACCTGTCTGGCCTGTTTGTTGGAGTGTTACTCAGAGAACAAAATTCAGTAAGAGAGAAGCCTGGGAGCACAACATACCTCCGAGGTGGAAGGACCCAGACCCAAGGTAAAGCTGATGGAAACTCATCAGGCTGCCCAAGGAGAGAGAGTCTCTGAGAGAGAGACTGGGAGACAGAATGCAAGGGGAGGGAGGCAGCCCGGTGAGCACTTCCAGTTACCATAATAGAAAGGAGTCAAGAGCCAGGCCCAGAAACTCAACCTTGAGGCACCTGTATGATCCTTAATTGTGTGTGGCTTCCTCAACTGTGTTGTTTCTGTTTTTCCATGTTTGTTTCCATGGTGATTAGCAGTAAAACAGCGAAAGCTTTAAAATAAAATGTGTTTATCTTTAGGGCAGCAAAAAAGAAGGAGCTGGGAAGGCTGGTCAAGACACCTTCCCAAGAAGACAAAAGCAGGCTGGTCCCCAGGGCCCACTGTGAGAAGGTGAAGAAGATCTAGACCTGGCAGCAAGCTTGGCCAAAGAGGGCCTTGCGGACTTAGTTAAAAAAAAAAAAAAAAAAAAAAAAAGGAGAGGTCCTGTGGGAATTTCTCAGTCTTACTCTGATTTTACTTATTCCTCTATTGTGACACTTATTTCACCCCTAATATGAGATAATATGTTGCCCTGTGACTACTTGCTTTTGTAGTTCCATCTATATGTTAGAATGAAACCATGTCTTGCATTTTCCTATATTCCCAAAAGCCTGATTCAGAACTGATCATGAATCAGAGGCTCAGTATATCTTTATTTTTTTAATTAAAAAGAATTTTACTTTTATACACACACATGTAATACATAAATGTTCCCTTTTTGCTTACTCTTTTTCTTTGTTCTCTCTTCTCCCCTCTTTTCATATTCATATAATCATATACAAATGGAATGCTTACACCTATATAGTTTTTGTCAATATGTTTTGCAAAAATATAATTGTCATCTTAAACATTTTCTGCCTCTTGCTTTTCTTGCTCAAAACTACCTCTCAGAAATCTACCAAGTAAACTTCTATAGGACATTCAGATTCTTTCTAATGGCTGCATAGTACTCAAGGTATGGCTATGCTATAATTTATTCAAGATGTGGTTGTGCTGGGCACCCTGGCTTCCTATCTCTTGCCAGCCTGGTATTCAATGACACCTGGCTGATAACTTGAAGTTGGGCATGGTGAGAATATGTACACCATAGGAATATGCAAAGGCTACAATCTAGGGCTTTTTCTGTTTTTAACTAGCACACTAGTGGTCCCGATTAATGGGTTTTAATTTGTTTCTAGTTTTTTGTTTTTCTAGAGTGGGATGGAGGTGGGGAGAGAAAATGGCCGGTATGAATAAACGACACCCCCCCACACACACACACACATACATCTATAAATGTGTAGATATCTATATCTATCTCCTTATGTATTGGTGTTTTCATTTCTGTGGGAAGTAAGAGTGGGATTGATGGGTCAAAGGGGATACATATTTTCAATTTCAAAAAATGTATGATTATAAAAGGTTGTAGAAATTTATATTTCTACCAGCACTGTAAAGACTATTTTCCATGCATCCCTGCCAGCAATGAAAATTATCCTCATTTAAATATTTGCTAGTTTAAAAGGTATAAAATAATATCTCATTGTACTTTAATTTGCATCTCTAAATACGAAAATTTTGATCTTCTTTTCCTATGCATGTTGACCATTTAGCTCTTTTGTGAGATGCCTTCTAGCTTTTGCTCATTTTTCCATTGGGTTATTTGTCTCTCTCTTGTCCATTTGTTTATTGTTGTTTTTAATTATCCTTCTGTCCTGAACATTTATGACTATTTCCTCCAGTCTATTGTTTGCCTCTTGCCTTTATTTTATTGATTGCCATGCAAAATTTTTTTTTTATTGTCACAAGGTAAAGTATGTCTATATATTTTTTATAACTTCCGTATTTTAGTCTTGGTTTATAAAGCCCCCACTCCCCCCATATTGAACGTGTAGCCTCCTAAATTTTCAAGATTGTTATTGTCTTACTTTTTACATTTGTCTTTAATCTATATGGAGTTTATATTTGTATGTGGTACAAAATAGAAGTCCAGTTTTATTTTCTTTCAGATGGAGGTTGTCTTGGCACCATTTATTAAATAATCCATTCTTTTTCATGGAATTGAAATACCAGCTATGTCATATAGTAAATTCTCATATATATACTTGGTCTATTTCTGAGTTCTCTATTTTATTCCACTGATATATTTATCTATTCCCACGCCAGTACCAAACTGATTTAATCACAGTGGTTTTATAGTACATTCTGATATCTGGTAAGATGAGTCTCACTCCTTACTTTTTCACATTTTTATTTGCCATTTGAAAGCATTTATTCTTCTATATAACTTCATTTTATTTAATTGTCCCACCAAAAATTTCTTGTTATCTAATTAGAATTGTATCAAATGTGTACACTAATTTTGGAAAAATTAACATTTTTAGCAATATTCTTTTCAAAGATATTTATGGGGTACCTTCTTAGTGACAAGCTCTGGGGATATAGCAGTGAAGAAGACAGCTAGCTGTTGTCTCTGCCCTCTTTGAATCCAAATTTGCTTTTTTTTTTTAAACAAATAAATGGCTCAACATTTCTACTCTTGGGTAATACTCATAGAAATGAGTGCTAACATCCACCAAAAGAATACTTTCGTAACAACTTTATACAGGATAGACAAAAACTGGAAGTAACACAAATGTCTTTATAGTAGAATGGATAAATAAATGGTGGTATATTTATATAATGAATGCTTGACAGCAGTGAAAAAGAATGAACTGCTGACACCCACAATAACATAGATGAAATGCACAGATACTATGTTGAGCATAAGAAGGTGGACAAAATAGAAGTTCCAAAATAGGCAAAACTCATCTAGAGATAGGGTAGAAGAGTGGCTAATTTGGGGGAATGGATGTATATTGACTATGAGAGGACACAAGGAAAACTTCTGGAATGGTGGCCATGCTCTAGATTTGATCTGGCTAGCGATTACACAAATATATACATATACATATATATTTTCATCAAATCATACATTATGAACCATCCACTTTATACTTTGTAAGTGATACTTCAATTAAAATAAAAAAGAATAAAAGGAAATTCATTCTCACAGAACTGCCCTCCTACCCTTCAGGGTGCTTAGGATGAGCAGCCATCTGCCCTCCTCTGTCTTCTGCCTTCTCCATCTCTGAAATACTGATTTTTCTAGTGCTTTCTAGGCTAGGCTAATGCAATCTTGAAGTGCCTGCAGCTGCTGTTCATGTCATGATTTTCCAGCTCCCTCTTTTTAAAAAAATATATTTAAAAAAAATCTCTTGATGGAATACAGTACAGTATTGTGGAAAAGCAGCAGACCTGGACCAGCCAGCTCAAACTCCCTCTCCCCCACTGGTCAATAAGAAACCCTGGGATTTTATGCCTTACCCCCAAAAGAGTTATAAAGTTCTGTAAGTGCCTGGAAAGCAAGCAAGACTCTGCGATGCAATCTGGATCACCCATTACCAATTTGCTTTGCTCACCCACCGTAGTGGCTGGGCCTTATGCTTCCTAGGGGAAAATGAGCAGTTTGAATGCCTGCCCCCTCCTTCTTCCCTCTCCCATCTCACCCACTCTCCTCCCATTGTACTCTATAAGTGGTTCTTTAATGTAGGGGTGCTTGTATTTGTGGCTCTTTGGGGAGAAAACTTTGAGCCACACTTGGGGTTTCACATGTCACCCCAAGATTGTAAGCATTGGATGCAGCCTGCAGCAGTTACAAAAAGCAGATTACCATGCAGCGCTGCTGAGTTGCACTTTCGTGCCATTTTGTATTTCTGCCCTCTAGGGCAGTGACTCACTGCTTTTCAGTTCAATGTGAGGACATGTCCCACGGTGTTGACTGCCTGATGCTCCTGGAGGACATTCCTAACCCACCACTCACCAAGTTATTAGAAATCTAACTCTGAAATCACTAATCCCCAAATAGCCTCTATTCTCTCAACTGCTGGCTTCCTTGCTTTGATTTTATGCACAGTAGTTCTAAACTCAAGGCCAAAAATTCTACCCCATGTTGAGCCACTTTCAAAGGAGAACCAGTATGCTAAGACTAGAGGGGGATTTGAATAGCGGCTAATTGTCAGTTTGTCTAGTGAAAAAAGCTTCCTCTCTCCCCTGAGCGGGCTGGTTATTTGTTAAAGTTTGCTGGGGTTTTGGAGCACCTCGCTGTTAGGGGCAGCTTAGACTCAGCAGTTTTAATTATTAATCAGGTCAAAGGCTGATGACAATTTTTCTTCTCTTCAGGGGACGGTCTTGAAAGTTCAGAGGAGGGGATGTCCAACCCCTTGTTCTGTGATGGGTGGGAAGGAGGGAAGCAATTCAAGCCAGGCCAGTCTCGAGTTCTTAATGGTCCCTTGCCCTAGACAGACGGGGTTGGAAAGTTGCTTAATCTGCCTCTGGACTGATTTTAAGTGAATATAGGTCTTTATCTTTTCTTTTGGGGGGTTGTGGCTTTCTAAGTTGAGCAAATTCCAGACTTGACAGCTCATGTGAAAGCATAGCCTGCTGTACCCTTGCAAATTAGAGTGCAGAAGAAGTGTTGTACTCTTCTTCTTCCACTTTGAGGCATCAGCCACCAATGGTTGGGGTGGCGGTGGGGGCTTTGGGGGCTCTCATTGCTTCAGCATACTTTGGGAAAGGAATACGGCTTTTTCCAGTTTCAGTTTGTAACGTTTCCAAATAGGCTGACTCTATTCTTTTCCTGCCTCCCATGCTTCCCTCCTAGTCTCTATGGGTCTGCTTTCTCTTTTTTGGCCTGAGACCTCAGCTTGACGAGATCCGGAAAGTCTCCTTTCTGTCTGCAATTCTGTCAGCCATTCTACAGGATTCCAGCAGGCCCCGCCTCCCACCCCTGTTGCTAGGCAGATTCCCCTGTTGCTAGGCCACCACTGCCTCTTCCCTGCCTCGAAATGAGGCACAAATTCCTGGTGACCCACTCAACCGTCCACCTACTCACCCACCCACAGACAAAACAAATCGGTCCTAAACGCCTACCATATGGGAAGCCCTGTGCCCAGCATAGAGCATTCCAAATGGGAGAAGGGGCAGCCAAGCCAGGTATGTCAGAAATGGAGGTGACCAGTTTCTCTGGGGTGGTGAGCAGGCTGTCTCCTGGGAGGTTTCTCAGGGGACAGCCATTAACTTGGAGATTTTCCTCTGGTCCAATGTCTGACCCTCAGCTTTACAGGCTCAGAAAACTCATTTGTGTGCAACCAGAAACAGGTCCTTGTCCTCGTAGCAAAAGCATATTAATCAGGTGATGCTTAAAATCAGGATGTGAATTTATTAATTTATAATGAGAAGTCTGTCACATGGCTCTAGGGTACTCTAGCAGGCATCTCTGTCTCTGAGGAGGCAGACTTTTCTGGAAATGATGACAACACTGTAGGATATTGGAAAGTTGATATGGAGCACCAGTTTGCACTGGAAAGGGAGAATATCTATATATCTATATTTATATCTATTTTAACATGCTTACTATATGCTAAGCAAAATGCTAGATGTTTTACAGATGTCATTTTGTTAATGTTAATTTCTCACATCAGCCATGAGAGGGAGCTACAAATTTTCATCCTCATTTCATAGAAAGCAGTTCAGATTAAATAACTTAACCTAATGATGTCATCCACATCCAGCTAACAGGTGACAGAACCAGGGTTTTTTGAACCCAAAAACCATGGTTGGACTAATAGATCCCAGCCACCTGGCAATAAGGAGATGACAAGTTTGGTTGGAGGTTAATTGGTAGTGGATACTGAGGTGCTGATGAATCGGCCAGACGGAAATTTTCTGTAAGCAATGGGACATGAAGAAGGGAGAACGCTGCCGAGCCTAGATCTAGAGATGGAAAGGAGAGGTATCATCCAGCATATGCCTCACCTCTTCTGGAAGTGCTCTGAGAGAACAGCTTCTAACTTCTTATGGATAGTAGATAAATATTTATATCTTCTAATTCCAATGTAGAGATAGAGTGCAGAAGGTCATTTGGACTGGGTAGGCATCTGAATGGAGTAGGACAGGGTACCTTAGGGAATTGCCATGGTTAGGAACTCAGAGGAAGAAGGCTCCTGGCTTCACCACTATTTTGCCAGTCAGCTATCAACCCAAGGCCCAACACCTAACACCAAGAGACCAAGATCTTAACTTTAAGGAAAGGTAGAAGCAGCCTCGGGGAGAAGGTGGCATTCATTGAGCAATATGGAAGTGGCAGACAGGAGTCTGTGTAAGAAAGAGGCAGAGGCGTGCCTTCCAGGTCTAGGGAAAGGGCAGAGCAGACATGCAGCATAGCCCAGATCTGGGGGCCAGATCAAGACAAGGGTCTGGGTAGCAGTTTCTAAAAGCAATGAAGAGCTCAATCAGGCATGGTTATGGTGTTAACCTCTGTCTCTGGCTAAAGTGTGAGCATCTTTGTTCTGTATCCAAGCCTTAAAGATTCGAGGAAGAGTAAGGAGCAAGGAGGTGTGGGTGTACAACAAGCAGTAGCTTTCTTCCCCTCCCATTTTTCCTCTTTCTCTCCCTTCCTTCTTTTTTTTTTTTTCACTTATTCTTGCAACACACTTCCCTGAGACTATACTTGAGTCGTTCTGGGAGAAGGAATCTGTGCTCTATAAGTTGTCTGTTTCTCTGCTTTTGTAATTTACTTTTTTGGCTTTCCCCCCAGTTTCCTAGTGAAGTGCTTTTTGAACAATCCCAGCCTTGTCTGGACGCCTGAGATTCGCCCACATTTGGGCCAAGAGAATCAAGGGGTTCCAGGGCCCCTGGAAATTTAGCATGGTGGGCCAGCAGCTGTCTCAGCTGGATTTGCAGGAAACAGCTGGTGGAGCCAGGGCAGAGAGAGGTGAAACCTCAAGAGAGGAAGGGATTGAGAAAGGAAGAGAGATGGGAGCAGCTGCAGTCTCTAAGCTCTTCCTGCCTGGGCTCTTCCATCTCAGGAGCCAGCATGGCTGCAATACTCCTCACCCCGGCTTTGCTCAAAAAGGAACAAGTTAAAGTGATGCCCTGGGGACTATAAACAGGGGCATGGATTGTATCTGACAGGGAATCAGACCTAAGGCTCTTACCTGAGAGCACAGGGTGTGTTTACCTGCATGCTTAACAGTACCTGGGATATGATTCAGCTAGAGGGGGTAATGCCTCAGATACTAGACCATGATTGTCTGGGGATGAGATTCAATCAGAGTACATGGCATTCAATTGAAATAGCAGAGTATTGGAGGAATTTGGGCCTCTTCTGTTAGTTTAGTAAGCTGAGAGTCTTTCAGAGATTTGTTCAGAGTTCTGGCCGGTGGCTGGTTGGAGGCCCTCCCCCACTCCCATCTCCCTTACTCAGATGAGCCATGATCTTTTTTTTTTTAACTTAAAGACTCATAATTACATCAACCAGGGAAAGACAATCATTTCTTCAACTTATTGCTAGTTAGCCTTTTGGAAGAAGTTGGGAAGATGTTAGAGTCACTCAAAGGCTTTTTGGGGTGCCTTCTCCTAACCCACTAATATTTTGCAGACTCAGGCTTGGTTCCTGGACAGCAGTGGTTAAATTGAAATCTTGATTCTCTTGGTAATTTGATGGCTTAGTTTAGGCCTCAGGTTGCTGTTCCATGAACTGCCTTGAAATTTAATCACCCAAATTTATTTCCTAGAGTGTTTTTCACCATCTCCTCCTCTAGGCCCATTAGTCACAATCCTGTGACC
This sequence comes from Macroglossus sobrinus, assembly GCA_004027375.1. Taxonomy (NCBI): domain Eukaryota; kingdom Metazoa; phylum Chordata; class Mammalia; order Chiroptera; family Pteropodidae; genus Macroglossus; species Macroglossus sobrinus. The sequence continues at coordinate 194,866 of PVKZ01002109.1, forward strand.
TGACAGAGTGATTATTGAAGACCCTGTGGTTCCCTTTCACTAGATTTAGGGGTGTTGGTGACTCTGGAGGCCAAGTTCCAACTTGAGTCATAGTTGGTTGGATTTTCCCTCAATTGGTTGTGAATCTTCCCTCAGGGCATTCTTTTGAGCCTAGGAGAATAACACTGTGGACATTCTGTTCTTTTTTCAAAACTAGAGAAATGGTTTCTGGATCTTCTAGGGCTGGTGTTCTCGGCTGAGGGTTATATTATCCCTTGCCCGTGGGCATACCACTGACATTTCCCAGCTTCAATTTCCCTTTTGGTGAAATGGGGATAATGCACATAAAAAGGATTGCCAAGTCTAGCACTTAAGGCACATAACAAATATTAGCCCCTTTTTGTCTAGCTGGGACAAGACCCAGGGATCTTGGAAGAGAAATTTTATCAGTCTGAATTGGAAGCTTTCTGACAAAATTTTATTTCAAGAATAGTTTCATATACAAAATGTTTAGCTGTCTCCTTTTCCAACTTAGTCCTCTGAAGTAGGGATTGCAGACTTACACGATGACAGATGCCAGTAGGTAAATATATAGCGAGATAGTTGAGTACTATGGGGACAGGTAGGCGCCTGGCCTGTGGAAAGAAGACACTGTCTGTCATCTGGATTTAGTTGTTTCCAGGTGATAGTGAGGCCCAGTATGATCTTCCCATTGTTTAAGAGAAGTAAGATATCAGCATATTTCAGTGGAAACATCTAAAATTTTAAGTGCTTTCAATAAATTAAAAATATTTAAATGTAGGGTGAATGAAACACAGTATGGCACCCTGCTGGTTTGATTCACAACCTCTGCTTTTGGCAGGTTCTGGAAGGGGTGTTCTTATTCTTGTGGCCACCCTGCCCTCCACGTAGGACTGGACCTCCCTACCCTCTGCTTGGTTGACGTCTAGAGGCATCGACACAAGCCTGCTCCTCTCCTACAGACATGTTGGGCCAGTTAAAGTTTATTCTGTAGAAACCTCAACCAACAAGTCAAAAGATGAGTTTCCTGCTCTTAATAGATAATTTTTATTGGTTTTGCAATAAACGTATGAAATAGAAACAATAGCAATAAACCAGCTCAACAAGAAATCGAAAGACACAGGCCCCCAAAGCCCTTCCCGCCTCTTCTTAATGAGTCTCTAATTTATAGACCGACTAGCAGAACCACTTTTCTTTTTCAAAGCTTTGCAAACTTTTCCATCTTGGAGGCTTGTGTGCTCTGGGGGCTTGTGTGCTGGTTTCCGCATAGTTGCTGTAATGGAAGCCAGTGCTCAGCAGGGCCAGGCAGGAGGCATTGCCTTGGGGCCCTGTTTCCTCTGTCTTTGACGTCTGCTCCCTTTCAGTTTCATGTTTATCAGTGGAGGGCAGAAAAGGAGAGTGACCAGGATGAAATAAATGGCTACAGGCTGCAGTTTAACTTTTGGAGAGCAGAGTGATGGGGGAGGGCATGAAAAACATCCAGAAGTTGGGCGGAGAGTGTTTTCACCTTTTGAAACTCTGACCTTTATCTTTCGGAATGTGTGGAATATTTTTAGTCCATGGTGCTAAGCTTTCCCAAGGACCTCAATCTACATGTCCCCTGTCTGCTAAGTGGCACCAAAGGGGTGGTGATCTCGGTTGCTTGGTGACACTGATGAGACCTTGCTGTTGTTGTTCTCAGTGGCAACTCAAGCAGCTGGAGGGCCTGGGGCCCTGCCAGAGAGTATTTACTTGCAGGGTTACAGGCAGTGTCAGATGAGTGATAGCTGGAGTCAGAAGGGCTCAGTGTCCATCTGAACATTTTCCCCTGAGGCCTGCAGCCCAAAGAACAGGTTATCTGTGTTTCTGATCATGCCTCAGAGAAAGTGCAGGCCTCCTCAGGGCTCAGGCTGCCACAGTGAAAGGAGAAAAACAAGTCCTAGTGGGTTTTCCACACCCACCCCTTTAGGGGTTGGATGACCCCAGGGTCTGCATGGTGGCAAAGTCCCTGGCAGCCCATGGAAAGGGGGCACACAAGGCTGTCACTTGGGATGTCTGTACTCTCACCCTCACAGCCAGCTCCGTACTCCAACATGTCCCTGCTGTGAAAGTGTGTGCGTGTGCGTGTGCACGTGCGTGCTGCGTGCGTGCGTGTGTGTGTGTGTGTGTGTGTGTGTGTGTGTGTAGGCATCTCTCCTAGGAATTCAATTCGCAGGGAAGGAAGGGTGGCCTGAGTGCCACAGCTCTCTGCTGTTCTCCTTCTGCTCCCCTCACTGCTCCCTCCTCACCCCACTCCTCCCTCCTCAGCGGGCTTGGGGGGAAGATCGCTGACTTTGCAACCCGTAGCCCCTGAAAGTCTCCATCTATGGCTGCTGTTATGTTTCGAGGACACAGGACTGTGAACTTGAAATTGTCTCGCCTTTGTCACCTCCTGGCAGGTCTTTAGAGCTCGGGGAAACAGCCGAGCGGTACAAATCGCAGCGGCGTGGAACACCGCCCCCCTCTTAGTTCTGATGGGCTGCCTGACTCATATCCGTTTCCCTGGCAAAAAATAAGTTTTTGTTATTGCTGGCTTGGCAGAAGCACGGAAGAGTGCGCGAGGATCTACTGCCCCATGCATCACTGGCCAAATTGCCTGAGAAATCCCAGCTCTAGAACTTTTCATCGTTGGCTGTGATGTACGGAGCAGAACGGCAGCTCTGTTTCCCCGCGTGGGGCTCAGCGATGCTGGCACTTAGCAGGCCCGCTTTGCTTGCAACTTCCAGCAAAACGTGGCATCTCCTTTCCCTTCCCCTCCTTTTGGCCCCTTATCCACCCCGCGCCACCCCCCTGCCTTATCCACCCCGCGCCACCCGCCCCTTATCTTTCCCATTCCGAGGTCTGCTCATCAACCCCCTCCCTGCCTCTATCCAGCAGAGCCATAGCTGGAAAATCAGGAGGAGGCCAGGAGTGTCATTTCCCCATCACTCTGCAGACGATTCCACACTAATGTTCTTTTAATGCTGTGATGCTGCACTAATTAATAAGCATCCTGCACAGAGGCCTCTGCTCTCCTCTCCTCTCTTCTCCCCTCCCCACCCAGCCCCGCCCCACCAGCCCTGGAGAAGGCCTCCTCACATCCTGGCATCTGGCAGCAGAGAAAAAATTTCACTTCTCTACCTGGGCTCCCTGATATTGCTATGAGAGATAACTGTATACAAACCAATAATCTAGCCTGACAATCCAATTTACTGACCAATAGCGCACAATCCACCATGTCATCGGCTGTGGGGAGGCCCATAAATTAGTTCCTAGTAATTTATTCTGATCAATAGAATGGGCAAAGTCACTTGTCTCTTTAATCAAAGGCCCTCTCAGAGATGTCAGGACAGGCGGCTGCATGGGAGGGAGCAAGGCTCCACAAACAACTGGGCAGTGGACGCTCGGCACTACACGCAGAGCCCGGGCTTCCAAAATCTAGCAGGACTCCTTGAATCAGGGCTAATGTGTGTGTGTTTGTGTGTGTGTCTTGGGCAAGGGGAACCCATGGTGAAGACTACTTGTGCTTCCTTTGGCCACTCCAGCCATAAAACATTAGCCTTCAAATAAGCAAAGGCAGAGGTGGCCAAGATGGTGCTTAACAAGAGACAGATTTGAGGAGACACTGTCCCAGACCCTAACGATGTTTTTTTCATTCTGTTCAAAGTCTTCCTTTCTCCCCAGGTCAGCCCTTGTCCTGGGGCTTCTGTAAAGGGAAGGTACATACCTGGTGGACAAGAGCCGATTTGCCTGGTGATGTTGTCACTTCCTAGGTATGAGGCCTTGGGCAAGCTGTTTATCTCTATGACTTAGCTTTCTCTTCTGTAAAGTGGGACTAATAGTAGTAGCTGCCTCAGAAGGTTATTAAGAAAATTTAACAAATTAAATATGATGTGTATTAAGTTAATATAAAATTAGATAAATTAATTCATACGTAAAATGCTTAGAACAGTGCTTAATGCACAGTACTATATTGGGTGTTTGTTGAAATAAACAAATTCAAAGAGAGCAAGGAAAACTGTTGATGTGATCCTCTCTGAAGATGTGCCAAGTCCCTGAGACACTCTGCTTCCTGAAAACTTTTGCACTTTCCCACCCACCTTCCTCTCGTGTCTTCCTTGTCCAAAATAAACAAAGGAAGAGTCAATCGATGCTATCTTTTTGAAATGACAGAGAAGCTCCACAGGCCTCCATGCAAGGTTCTTCTCCTCAGAGCCAATGCATTGGCCTTGAGGCATGACACTGATTCTGCTTTAAAGAAAAGAACCTGTTATTAGAGAATCGAGAAGGAAAGGAAGACCTATGTTACTTCTGTTGGCTGTGGGATTAACACACGAGGCAGAGCTCTCTGGCACAAACAGAATAAACAACGGAAGATGCAGAACAATGATACAAAGGTCTGTCACCTTGGATTCCAGTCTCAGCTCTGCCACTCACTAGCTGTGGGACTTTAGCCAAGTCATTTTATGTCTTTGACCCTTATTCTATATCCGAGACATAAAAAGATTGGACAGAGTGATCTCAGAAGCCCCTCCTTGGCTCTGACACTCTGGAATTCAATGAAGGAGCCTATTGGCTTCTCTGTGACTCCTCTCAACCATTCACTCCCCACAATAATCATCTGAAAAGCTCTAAAACAAAGTGCTAGAAACATAAAGAAATCTGTATCTCAGGAATATTATAGTCATTAAATGAAACTGATGTCACCAGCAGAACACGAATGGGATAAAAGCAAAGTCATAGCGGAGAGAGGTTCTTGGGCCCCTGACTTCAGTTGTGACTAGGTTCCTGAATGTGCAAGAGGCAGGAACCTCTGTTCTGTCATCAAGGTCAAAACCAGGACTTCTGATTCTAGGGAACATCTGGTGCTTCCTCTGTTCTATCCACCAGCCTTTAGGGCTACCTCAGGTTAGGGAACTCATGCTAAGGGCACAGCCTGACTCGAGGCACAGAGAGGAAACTGAGCCAAATCTCACTTGAAATTCCAGGCTCCAGTGAGCATCCCAAATCCTCATCCTGGACTCCTGACTTCCATAACAGAGCCCTGATATGTGCCCAGCTTAGATCTGGTGTGTCCATCAGAGGTGAGCTGGAGGGCTGAGGTACAGCGGTCATTGGGGTGGTGGGGCCAGGTTGGAGGCCTGAGGCCAGCCCAAGGTGGCTGCATGGCAGGTGGACACAGTTTCTGGTGAACAGGAATCTGGCACCCTCTGCTGACCCCAAGGCAGGAGACAGCTGGTCAACCAGGCTGGGGCTGCAGCCATGGGAAGGGGGTGGGGTGGGGTCCATGACAAAGCAGCAGCTTACCAGTCAAAAGAGCAGCTCCCCTCTCTGAATAGATCATTTTTATTGGTTTTGCAATAAGCTTATGAGACAGGAACAATCGCAATAAACAAACCAAACAAGAAATCGAAAAGATGGGCCCTGAAAGATGTTACTAAGCCCTTCTCACCTCTACTTAATGAGTCTCTAATTTATAATGAACTCATCAGCCTAGCACCTTCAGGGTTCCCTGGTTCCAGACTGGGAACCCATGGCCTCTGCCTTGTGTGTGTGTAATCTGTCATCTCCGGGTGCCTAAGACTTGGCTCCAGAAGTGGCAGGAGGCTCTAGCAGGAGAAGTCCTAGGACAAGCCTGGGACTACAGTCCCAGTTACCTCTGGAAGGACCTAGAAAGGTGTTGTCTTCCTCCACCCCTTACCAGATCTCTTCAGAATAAATGAGGCTGGCTCTGGAGAGCCCGCCTCCCCTTAAGTTCTTTCCCAGCCCTCTTTCCAATCCTAGGCTGCTGATGAAGACACAGAAATCATGTTCCTTTCCGAATTCCAGACTAGGGTTTGGCGTGGGAGGCTGAGATACTGGGGACTTCCAACCCTCCAAATTGCATGTTCTTCAGATGGGATTGGGATCCCTGATGGGGACTGGAATTTTTCCCTCCTTAAGACTAGAAGTTTCCTTAGGGCAGAGCCACGTTTTACTGTCCCCCCTCCCCCCCACCCTGCCACCTCCAAGGCTTAGGCTCTCTGAGATGAAGCATAATGCTCCTAATCAGATTGTTTCAATGAAGCCAGGTCTGAATCTTTACCTTCAGGCAGGGAACCCCTGGGGGAAAGGTTGCATCTCCTCCCTCAAGACTATAGCCCCCTGGTCAGGGTTATGGTATTTCCTCACCTCAGACTGGAACTGCAGGAAGACAGAGCTAAATCTCTAACATAGACTGGATCTCTCTTAAGCAATTCTTTTTCTCCAGTCCCTTTTGTCACTAAATGACCCTGAAACCTTTTCCCAAAGCAGCCTTCTTTCCTTCCACCTGTTCCTGTTCAAGGTACATGTCATCTCCCTGTGCCTTTCCTGGCTGCTGAGCATGGAACAGGATACCCAGGGATCAGGCCCACTTTTCTGCCCAGGATCCGCAGGACTGTAGATAGGACAGTGTGGTTTTCTGCAAGGGACCACATGCCTCCTTGCAATGCCTGCAATTCTAGAGATAGCCACAAGATGGCAGTGTGATGCCGTGGAAATGACTCCTGTCCTGGTGTGTGTGGGGTGGTCTTGACAGTTAGTCCTGTGCTTCTCTCTGTCTCCTCTGCAAGTCCCAACCCCTGCCCTCCCACTCCACCTTCTCCTTCAAACTCACAGCAATGCTCCATCTCTCTTCTCTGACCCCAGTTCTTTGCTCCCAGAAAAGTGAGTTCTGAAGCTCCCTGACATCCAGCTTTGGGAAGGATGAGAGCTGCTGTCCCTGCTGCAGGCAGCTTTGTTGGGAAGAGTAGCATGTACATGTGTGGTCCTGCATGTCAGCGTGAGTGTGGCTTCAGGCCACTGGGTGCTCAAAAGCTGGGTGTGCTTGCTTGGGTCCGTGTGCGTGTGTGTGTGTGTGTGTGGGTGGGTGTGTGAGACTCTGCAAGGATTTGTATCTGCCACAGATGGGGAAATTTAGACCTGGAAAGGGAGCTTAGAAATCTCCCTGTCCAACCTCTTGTTTTATAGATGAGGAAATAGAGGCTCAGAGAGAGCAAGTGTCTTGCCTGAGGCCATGCAGCAAGTCTATGGCTGAGCTGTCTCTGGAACCCAGTGTCCTGCCCTCCAGCCCAGCATGTGTAAGGGTTCCTGTCTTGGCGTGTCTATAGGGCTGTGCATCTGGTACACTTCTGTCTTAGTGATTTACTTCCAACAGGTCCTGGGAAGCACCCCAACTGATCATCAGCCATCAAGGTTCTGAACAAAATCAGAAGGCAACAAATAAAAGGGCTGGGATGGACAGGAAGAAAGAAAAGGCAGGGATTTGTAGGTGTGTGTGGGTGTGTATATCTTTATGCTTTACTGTGACAATGTGTGGATGCCAGTGGGTGGGTGTGTTTGCATCTCAATATGTCAGCATGAGTGTCTGTGTCAGTCTCTGATTCGGAGTGTGGGTTTGAGCTTGTGTGCCTGTGTGTGCATGTGCCTGCTAGGACCTGTGTGAGTTGCCGGTCGGAGTCAAGGCCTCTTGAGGAGGTGTTGGTGCTGTGGGCTGGATAGTGTGTGAATGATGGTGTGTACCAGCCAATGGTGTGCATGTCAGTGACTCTGGAGTGTGCATCGGTCAGTGGCTGCATGAGCAACTGTGGGTGTCAGTAAAGACATGAGTGCATCTGTGACAGAGAGGCTGCTCCCTCGTCCTAACCTCCTTGCCCTGCAGCAGACTGTCCCCTGTGGCCCCTAGGGTTTCTGTGTCCCCACCCCAGCAGCAGCGAAATCCTTTATCAGTTGAAGCAGCCCCCGTGTCGGGATTTCAAGGTTCCTGTCGGTTCCATCCATCTTCCGGGGCCTCCTGGTATTAGCATTGATCTACAGGGGAAATGGAGAGCGTGGCTGGGTTATTACGCACCCGCCCGCCTTCCCTGGGCCGTGATTGAGTGCACACAGAGAATTTTTGAAACATGGCCACCCTAACTTATTCTGTCTTCCTGCCAATAGCGTGGCGTGGGTCCAAATTACAGGTCGATACCAGCTGATCTTTTTATGTTAAACTGTGATGAAGTTGCTTCTATGTGGAGATGGGATTAGACCCTGGGCCGCTTTTAACAGAGAAATTTGGGGTATGGGGATAATGAAGGTGGGGAGCCGAGGGCAGGCAGTGTGTACAGGGCATGCTTGCAGGGCAGTCTCAGAGTTGGTTGCACTGGCCCCTGGCATCCCTGTTCCTGACTGGTTTCTCCCTTATGACCCTTGCTGCACTGGGGACCTCAGGGCCCCCCTATCAGGCTTTCTATGGTCAGCCAGTCTGGCCTGGTGAGGCCCCTCCCTGTTCCCGTCCAAGGATAGAATTCCATTTTCCCCAGCCCCCTCCATCCCTCTCCCCCACCCCCCCTCCACACACCTGCACCATCAAACGGGTTTGTCTTTAACCTCCAAACAGGGAACTTTAATTAAAGAGACAGTGACCCCTTTTATGAGTTTGGTCGAGTTGGGTTTCAGGGACCTTGTCACTAGCGGCTCACATAACGCTAACAAAAGCTTGCCGGCCCCAAGAGGAGTCGGTCTCCTTGGTAGACATTGCAAGCAAGGGCATAGGGTGGGGATGGGAGCGCAGAGAAAGAGCGACATCCCCAGTGAGGAGCCCCAGTGACAGTGTCGGTGAGGTGGTCACTTAATTGGAGGTTGGGGTGGAAGCCCTGACTCTACATTAACTTTGGGGCACGACTCCTGCCTCCAAACATTGGGACCCAGCAGTGCAGTGGTTGCTCCTTGTGTGAATGGTTAGGCTTCCAACAAGGATTCATGCACACGTCTGGGGCTCCCTTCCTGTTTGTCTGTTAGCTTATATTATAAAACTGGAAGTGATTTCCAAGAGGAATAGATTGGATAGAATTTACTCTAAGAACAACTGAATTTCTTTTCTTACATATTTAAAGGAAAAGTGATTTTATGACAAAACATAATTGTTATTAACTGTAATAACACCGGTCAACATATGGCATGAAACACAAATTCTGTCCTGAATCTGAAGGTGCAAACCCCACGGGCAAGAACTAAATTTAGGTCTTCCTTGTGTCTCCTGCTCTCCCCTCCCCCACCTCCTTTTCCCTTAAAGACCCCAAATGTGGACAACTATATTGGGTTAGTGTTAGTAGTTTGAAGGGCCCTTATCTTACATCTAATCACCTCTTAACTGTTGATTTTTAACTAAGGCCTTCTCTAGGTCCTGTAAAAGATGTTTGCTTGCCCTTTGATCTAGTTCTTTGATATCCTTTGTGAATTCAAGCTGGAGAGGGCTGCCCAAACTGCCACACTTATTCATTCAACAAACATCAGGGTTTATTAAAAGAGACCTGCGTGTACATGATAATTTCTGAAAGGGTGGGTTTTTCCTAAGTAGGGTACACTCCCATTAACCAGAGACTGATAAATCGTCAATTATCTGCATGAGAAATTAACCTCAAAAATGGTAATCCAGAGTTGCCTCTGACCAGAAACTAGGATTAAATCCCAACTAGCAAATTTGTGGAGGTGGGACTTAAAGGCCTAAATTGAATGAAGAGGCTCCTCAGCATCCCCTTTGCTTCTGTGGCCACCCATGGGCCCCTGACTCCTCCTGGCGATACATGTGCTGGCCACAAGGCGACATTAAAATGGGATGTGGGAACATCTGTGAGAAGTCAAATGACTTTCACATAAGGGGGAGAGCGCACAGACCAACACATGCAATGTCATCACATCGGGGATCTGCTTGCTCCTGTGCAAGCACCTACCCATGCAAGTGGCCTCTGTGTGTGTGCGGAGTGCATGCACCCACCGAGAGAGGTCGCAGCCCCTTCCCTCCTCCTGGGGGAAGGGCTCTGGGGGCCAGAGGGGTTGGGGAGTAATTGGTTTTGGCGTTTCCTACCTCCGCTGCCCGGGAAGCTTTCTCTGTTTCATCTTCAGCCTGATCAATCCCCAGTCATGTGCCTTTCCACATGGGTGCCCCTGACCCCCCAACTCACCACACTCTTGGAAACTTCGTTAGTGCCGTTAAATCTGCTGACCCAGGCAAATCACCCCCTATTCCTGCAGTTCAGCCTCTCAGCTCATCCCCCTAAGACCACCCCCAGAATCTGCTAAGCCCCCTGTCAGCTGTGACACCAGCACCCCCAGAACAAAAGGGTCAGATGTGCCCACAACCCGGTAATAGAAGGTATGGAGTCAGGCTCTGGCTGTGAGAACCCTATAAGAAACTATTCCGAGGGCTTACTGTGTGCCAGGCACTGTGCTAGACACTTTCACACAGTTAAGTAATTTAATATACACAATCCAAGAGGCAGGCATGATATCCCCTATTTTAAAGATGAGGGAGAGTGAGGCTTGAAAGATTAATTACTTGTTAATGAGTAGCCGAGGCAAGATTTGGACCCAGATCTGTCTGACTCTATAAACCATGTTCTTGTGGCTATATAGAAGGGGAGAGGACCCCCATCCTCCAGCTAGCTTCCAGGTTATTTCCTCAGAAACTTCCTGTGGGAAGGACACTCTAATATGAGGTTTGTCCCTCATGTTTTCTCTGCTAGCACTAGGTTTTGAGATTGGGGTGAAAGTGGTGTATGTGTGTATATGTGTATGTGTGTGTCTTCTCAGCCCAGAAAGGGCCCCTCATGCCCAGGCCCCTGTCTGGGGCCCCAAGCTGCACCCCATGCCAGGGTGTGTCCCTTTCAGCTGGCTCCAGGCTTGCAGAAGAAGGCCCTGCTCCTTCCACGGCTGATGCTCTGAGCCCATTGTCCAGACAGGAACAAAGACTGCGGATTTAAGCTGAGTGACCAGGCGGCTCTGCCAAGCAGAAAAGACCGCCCCCCTGGAAGCTGGGCCCAGCCGGGGGCAGGAGGGGGACCCGAAAGAAAGGGGACAGGGAATCTTTGAAAGTAACTAATTAAAGGGCCTTTGCCTGCCCCCTCCCCCTGGGCGCCTAATCTCTCTGGGGCAGCAGCCAGACAATGTGCCCCTCTACCCTGCCCCCCTCATCCGATTTTTAAAACAAGAGACAACTTGAAGTTAATGAGCGCCACCTGACGGGGTCCCCTAATGAGAGGGGGCCACTGGGCGGCTCACACATTCTCTGGTTCCATGAATAGCTCCCCCCTCCCCTGGAGTTTTATTCATCTTGGGCCAGGGGCAGGGGACAGAAAGGAAGGGGGCTCTGCTCAGCTTGGAGCACGTGTACTGTGGTGCAGTGCAGGAGGGGACCTCACAGTCCCCTCCCCCATGGCCATGCCCAGCTCTGAGCCTGAGCCTCACCAACTTTGGCCTGAGACCCGGGAGGCCCAAGGCCTGGCCTGCTGACTCAAGCCAGCCTTTTCTGTAGGCCCTAGATCACCTCACTGCTGTTGGTTGTTCGCTGTTTGTCAACAGGGCACCAAGGCAGAGGAGGGCTGCTTTGGGGTTACAGTACATGGTGGCAGGAACCAAGGCCAGGAGTCATCGGAAGTGGGATAGAAAGCCTCTTCTGAGTGACCGGGCAGTCTCTCCCATCGTTGCCTCATCCATGTAACTTTCCAGTCCTGGCCTGATCTCTGATTCCTCCATCTCTGATTCCTGTCTGGATGCCACCCCTGAAGCTCATCTCTGATACCCTCATCTCCCACTTCCCCACATCTGACTCCCATTTCTGATCTTTCCTTGGCACCAAATGACTCTTCTCTCCCAGACTGTTCTTGGCATCTTCTGTTCCCAGACTGGGTGGGCAGCTTGTCAGCCTCAGGAGACAGGAGTATGCACATGAGTTGTGCCCCTGTGAGTATGTAACAGCACATGGGTGTGTAAGAGCAAATGGGTGTGGAACAGCTTGAGGAGTAGGCAAGTGTGGAAACACTTTTGGGAGACTTGGGGAAATGGCAAATGACCCCACTTTGCCCCACACCATGACCATTTCCCAAATAAATCTCCTTAAACCCAATACCCATCCTGGAACTCAGCCCTCACCTGCACTGGAACCCATGATGAGACTTAGAGAATGAAAGATTCTGAGCTCAGATGAGGACTCTAGGGAATAGGGACCTAGGCTGGCCTGGTCTTTGCTCTTAGACCCAGAAATGACCAGCACAGGCTGCTCAGAACAATGCCATAGAATTTACTCACTAACTCCAGACAAGGTGGGAATTGTGGGGTTAATATTTAGAGGGCCCAGGATGGTCTGAGGTGGAGGGAAGGGAGGGGTAAGACAGAATGGGGGTCTCCAGCCAGCAGAGAGCCAAGGACAGAGGTGACTAATTTCCCAACTACTCATGGTGAAAATATCACATTTCATGCTTTGTTGCCGATTCATAGAAAAATCCTATTAAAATCGGGTGGATTATTTATACAGTTTAAACAAATGATGATCAAAGATTTTACACATTTCGAAAAGAATCCAGTGTTATGCAGCCTTGCTGGGGGTTATCCAGAGGTGGTGGATAAGTGCAGGGTGTGTGATATCTTGGCAGGGTGGGCTAGGAGTATAGTTAGGAGCAGGCTTGGTGACCTGGCCCGGAGGCCGGTAGTTACAGCCGTTCTGTCCAGCAGGGGGCGCCCTTCATCCAGTGTTGATACCCCCTCCCTCCACCGAATCAGAGCCTGCCTCACTGATAAGCGTTAATTTCACGTCCCTTTCTGTCTCTCCATAAACTTGTCTCAAACTCCCCTGAAAGTGTAATCGTGAGGCATTTGTGTCTGTGAGACTGTGACTGTGTGGGACTGGGCTCTGCACCTGGACATGCATAAGGCAGCACTGTGTGTGACTGTGCATGCCAGCCTAGCATCTGTGTATGGGCTTGCATGGGATAGAGTGTGCAGTGTCCCTCTATTGGTGTCCTCTGTTATTTACCTTCCTCTTAGTCCCATGCTGAAGTCTTGCCATCCTACAACAAGCCTGGCTCGTTCCTCTTGCACACACATTGGCATGTGCACACAGATACACACCTGTGCAGAGGACCACTTTTTGAGAGGTTGATCCCAATAGCTTAGCTGAGGGTGGTGGTCAGTGGTAGGTAAGGCCCCTTTTTAGCAGACTTTGGGGGCCCCAGCCTGAGAGGCGTTACCTCAGGCCATGGTTCCTCCACCCCAACTTTAAAGGACTCACGGGAACCCCCAGAATCTGCCCAATCCCTCGGGGGTATAACTCCCACCATGGGTCCTCACCCTCAGGAAAGCACACTAAGTGCTCGAGATCCCTGGTAGGAGTCCAGTCTGGAGTCATGTGGTGAGAACTTGGAGCCTGGTTCAGCCCCAGAAATTGGGGGAGGGGTTGGCGGGAGGGGTGGATGGTGCCTGCGGCAGGGACAGAACGGCCCTGCATCCCGTGCCCATACCACCTGTCCCTGCCCACCAGGCCGTCCTGCCTCAGCAGTTTTATTACTCAGGGGGAGATAACACCCTGGGGGGAGGCAGCTTGTTCTGAAGGGGAATGTATTCTCCCCACCCCCAACCTCTCCCAATTCAGCCCCAGGGGCCAGGCCAGGGCCTAACTGCATTTCTGGTCTAATGGATCCTGAGGGGGCTAAGCTAGGGTTCCCCTGGAGAGGCCATGGACTGTCCTGGGGGTCCCCACACAGATAAAGGTGGAAGGAAAAGGGGAGCCTCCCTTGACCAGAAGGAAGAGGACATTTTGGTGGAACAATGTTGGAAAAAGTAGGAGATGGGGGACATTGGCCCTCATGGAGATCCTGCGCCTGGGCCTGGGGACTGTAGGAATGACTGAGGGCACCTGGCCTGGAGTGAGTGCTCAGTGCTGCTGATGGGTCTGGGGGACAGGAAATTTCTTCATTGTTTGGTTTGCTTATGTATTTATTTTTCCTTCCTTGAAGTCGGCTTTAGCAGTGATGTGCGTGCCCAGGCCTGTGCAGCTAGCTAAGGAGTAAGACCTGGCCTAGGGGTATTTAATCATCTCATCATAGAGACCCTGGGCTGTTTGTTTTCCTTCTTGACTCTTTTTTTCTTTCTTTCCTTTTTTTTTTTTTTTAAAGAAAGAAAACATGCCACGTGGGGAGTCTGCAACAGTAGTGAGTAGAACAATCACTTGTGACTGCAGCATCCATCACGGGCCAAGGTCCTACAGCAGCCCGGCCCAGAGGAGCTGCCACCATCACAGCTGCCTTCACTGCGGCCTGCACTTTATTAGAATTTATATGTTGCCCCAATTGAGGGGAAAAATAATTAACACCCCTACAAATATATCATAAACAAAATATTTATTAGAAATAAATAACTCATTTATTTTACATATTTCATTTCAACAATAACATTACCCAATTTATCATTTAACATTTTTGCAAGACAACTTAACGACTACTTATTAGCATTTCCATTTTTCACCCGCGCACCATAAAGCACGAGCGCTCCCCAAATGGCCTGACACAGGCCTAGCCAGGCGCTCAGAAGACCCCAGGGAGGGCTGTGGGCCCCCTGGATCTCCTTCTCTCTTATACACTTGAACATACACAGGACAAACATCCCATAACAAGTACATGGAGTTGTGTTCAAACACAGACACCTTCTTCTCACATGAACACACTGAGCTGCTCCCCCAGAGCAGATACCCCTAGAAAAGATATACACAGGCACATACAAATTGATGCTCTGCTGGATTCCAAATATGCTGATACAGACCCCAACACCCATGTACACTCACGTCCATAGACTCCCCATAGTCCATGCTCAATTGCACACGGACACAGTTCCTGGCCATGTGCTTATGCCAACTTCAGATCTCACATCCGTGCGTGATGGAGAAGACTCACCACCTCTTCTTTGTTCCTTCATCAGGAATGGATGAAGCATGACACAAGAGAGGCCCCTCTGGCTCCCACTGGGGGCTTCTGGCCTCCCTCTGTGCCCCTTTTAAGTTCCCCCCTGCTCAGCAAGGATTTCCTGAGATCAAGTACTCATCTTCACTCCAAATTTCTGCCTTCAGAAGGGTTATCCTGAAGAACTCAGCCTGGATGTCTTCACTTCCCAACCCCAAATGCATTCTCTGAGAAGGAAGTGTGTGAGGACCAAGGCCTCGGCTGCTTGAATTCTGTGCTGTGGGTTCAAGCCTGGGGCTCTGAGTGACAAAAGAAGAGTTTGGATCTGGGTGAATTTAAACTCTGTACTGATGGTCAGGGCAGTTGAGAGTCACCTTCTCCCCTGCCCCCAGGGAAAAGCCAAGCCTAGCTCACGCTGCCCTCTTCCTTCCACTGGCCAACACTCACCCCTGCTCATAGGAGGAGAGAAGGGAGCGGAGAGCCAATATGCCAGTTGACAATCTGAGCTAGGAGACATTTCCCCACCTTCACACCCCCTAGCAATGACAGGTACCTGGTGGAGGTGGGGGATGTCCCTAACTGCTAATGAAATCAATATGTAGCCCCCCTATCCCATCTCAATTCCTAAACAGCACATATTTCTAGAGTGTCTGTGTGGGTCTGTGTGCAGACGAACTGAGGGAACAGATGGGTGCACACCTCTCAAGGACACACACGGGCGCACATACATGCGCACCCGTGTGTGCCACTCTGCATGAATTCTGCTCAGGCTGACTCATGACCCACCCCCTGGCACCAGTCACAACATCAGGGAGATTAGGGTCTGTTTGGGTGCTGAGGGCCAAGGGCCTCTCTGCCCTCTCTCTGGGAGGTGAAGGTGGAAGGCTGGGGCTTGGGGGCTTGGGGGCCTGGGGCCCAGGAAACAGGCAAGAGGGCCCTTTAGAGTCAGCCTAGCTAGGGGCTGGGGGCAGGGCCCTGGGGGAGCACACACAATGACTAGAGGTTGGAGGGTCTGAAACTGGAGACTTTAATAAAAGCCACTGACAGCAAATAAAGCTGCCAGGGGAGTCCCATTACCCACAACAAGGACCCTTTGTGAGCTAAGCAGGGCTGAACTGACCCTTCTCCACCAGCTTGGCCCCATATCCACCCACCCTGGGCCCCACCTCCCTGCTTGCAGGCTCCATAGCCCCCCTTGTCAGCCCAGCACAATCCAGTTCCGGGTCTCTCCAATGCTGAGGGAACCCAGCTTGGTGTTCCCACAGACTGAAAGTCCTTTTCTGTGTCTATCCCTAATTTCTCTAATTTCTGATGCCACTAGATTTTGATTGTTTTGTGCTCTTAACAGCCTTCAGTAACTCCACTACAGAAGCACTTCGTATTAAATGAGTGGGGAAACTGAGCCATGGTGCGGGCTCTACCTACCTGGGTGCATGGTTCAGGAGGAGATGGATGTCCATGGCTATCCTAATCCTGATACAGACCCTGGTCTGGTACTTAATTCTGTGACTGCCCTGTATGTCTTTGGCCCAGAGTGCTGATCCCAGCAGTGTAGTACACCAGAAGGACTGCTGGCCTGGGAGTCTGGAAGGCCTGGGTTGAGTTCTGGAGGTGACACTTAGCAGTTATTTGATCTTGGGCTAATCATTTCTACTCTCTGAGCCTCAGTTTCCTCATCTGTAAACTGAGGCTGATTTAAAAGAGTTCCTATGACGATTAGTGACCTAACAGGCATAGCATTTATAAACTTCAAAGCACCCTAAGAGTGTGGGTCGTTATTGCCACTAACTTCAGCCTCAGTTTGAAACCAAATTGTGTCTTTCACAGTGATCTTCACGCAGATTCTGAGTCCTGCTATGTTTTCCAACCTGGCAACAATATTGTTAAGGATGCGGAAAGCTCGATGAATAGCTGTTAAATGATAAATTGAAGAAACAGGATGAAACATTCTAATGCCTGACTTCAGCTAAGAAGCCCATTGATTGGTGGAGGGTTTTGGGGAGCTCATGGACAAGAAAGTTGGAGGTCAGAACACTGGCCTGGAGTTTGGGTACACTTTGGGGGAATGGGGAAAAAGTGGGTTCAGAGTAGTTGGGAGAACTCTGAGGCAGAGTTGGGGTGCGCAGAGGGAGTTTCTGATGTTGGGTGCTGAGGCAAAGGGTGGAAAGGAGGCAGCCCATGGGATTTGGGGTTATCACTTTAAGGGTGAGGTGGGGTCTGAGGAGGGGGTTGGAAGCAGGGGGTCCGGCCATCACAAGTC
Source organism: Macroglossus sobrinus (assembly GCA_004027375.1). NCBI lineage: Eukaryota > Metazoa > Chordata > Mammalia > Chiroptera > Pteropodidae > Macroglossus > Macroglossus sobrinus. Next base: position 211,852 of record PVKZ01002109.1, read on the forward strand.
CCTCCCAGTCCAGCAGGAGGGGATTCTGGTGCAGGGGGGGGAGGGAGATTAGGAGGCGCTCTCAATTGCCTTAATGGGCTCTAAGAGGCGGGATCCTATTACAGCTCGGGGTGCCCCGGGGTGCCTTGCTGGGAAGACAAGCTAATCTGCCATGCAAATTAAATCCTGCCTCAAGACGCAAGGCCTGCTTAATGTGATCCATTACACAGTTTACTTGTTTATATCTAATATTGGAACAGGCAGCCCGGGCGGGCGGCAGCGGCAGGCGGAGCGGCCCAAAAGCAGGAGAGTAAATTACCAGCAAAATGAGCTTTTCCATCCTCAGCCGCGGCCGCCCGCGCCTTTCCGGCCTTCGCGTCCTGGGCGCCCCCTCCTGCCGCCCGCCTGCAGCGTCACCTCGCTCTCAGGCTGTGCTGCTCTCCCTATGGGTCTTCAAATCTCTTCTCTGTCTTTCTCTTTCTCTATATGTCCTTTGACCGGGGTCTTTGCGTCATCTTTCTTAGTTTCTGTCTGCTTCAGACTCAGTCTCCTTTTAAGTCTCCCTGGCTGTTTCTTTCTCCAGTACTCTGCTTTCTATGGCTCACCTTGGCCCTCTGTATGCTGCAACAGGGACAGAGACTTGGAGCGAGTCAGGGAGGCTGAGCAACACTGTGTGGGGCAGTGGAGGTGAGCCCAGGCTTGGGGTACCCCCTCGTGCACACATACCTGGGGGAGCCCTGAAAGAGGCTGGACACTGGGACACCTGGCTTGGGCTCAGTGAGCCACAGAGTGGCTGTTTAGCTTGCTAACAACACCGTCCCAGTTTGTGAAGGTATGTGTGAGGGTGACCTTGAGGTATTATATGGGGAGCATCACTGTGACCCTGTTTGTGTGTGTTTGGCCACATGTGTCTGTGTGAGGGGGTGTGGATGTGACCTGCCTCTGTGTGTGTGAGTGTGTTTTGAGAGTAGTGTTTTAATAAACCGTGGGAGAGGTTCCCCACTTCTGCCCAGTGTACCCATCAGCAGGACTTCCTTCTTATACCTCTGGGTTAGCCTCGCAGGGGGCCATGAGGCTTCCCTTACTTTCTGCATACTTTGTGACCCAGGGGCCACTCTTCTTCCAGCTTCTTGAATAGCCCCAAGGCTTTTAATGCCCCAGGATCACCTAACTCTCCATGATTGGAGACCCTTGGGTCTAATGTTTTGCCCTGCTTTGTCTCTGTCCAGCTGTTTACCCACACTGGGGCTTGCACCCCTCTCTGGAGCCACCACCCTCTGGTTGGATATCCCCGAGGCCCAAGCCTGCACCTCCTGGAGATTCAGAGAGCAAAGCTGCCAGAGGCAGAGAAAAGAGACTGAGAAATGAGAGAGACAAAAACTAGCACAAAAGTGAGAGAGTCACCATGGCAGAAGTGAGATTCAGGCAGAGGTGGTGGACAAGGGAGGGACAGGGAGAGAGACCATAGTCATAGACACAGGTCAAAGGCCAGGCAGCAGAGGATAGGAGGAGGTAGGGGGGCTGAGCATCTGAGACTGGGAGCTCATTCTTAAGTTCACAGAGGCCACAGGCCTAGTGTTGAGTGGCCTTTCTAGACTGAAGCTGTTTGGGGCCTGAGGGATGTGAGGAGCGAGGCTCCACAGCCTCTGAGCTTGATGGGGCATCTTCCCTGTAGCCTCATGCTTAGGAGGAAACATGAGTAACTACAGCCTAAGCTTCTGGACCGCTGGTCTGCGCCTTTGGTTCCAAAAGGAGCCAGCCCTCCTTATAAGGCTTTGAGAGCCTCAGTACCCCTGGGCAGACAGGGGGCCAGAGGGAGAGAAAGCTCCCACAGACACTGATGTACACAGCTGCTGCTCGTATGCTTGCCCCTGTACAGACACTTGCTCACACGTGCCACGTGCCAGGCTGGAGACTTGCCAATGAGGCTCCCCTGGCTTTGGTCCATGGCTCCTATACTGGGGTCCTAGCCACACTCCTTATGCCCAGGACTCCTGACTCCCAAAACTCATGCTTCCCAAGGGCCTTGCCCCCTCCCAGGCCACTTAGCAATCCTTACTGCTACTTTCCCATCCCTCAGCCCTCTGGGGCCCCTGTTCCCCAATTCCTTCTGATCTCTAAGAACCCTGGCGCCTCTAGTTCTCCAACTTCTAGGCGCATGTCTTCCCGTCCCTGACCCTTGGCTCTGGTTGGGTGGGGGGGATCCTGACATGGGGGTGGGTAGGAGGGAAGGTGTTTGTATGTCTGTGTGGAACGGGGGCTGTTTAGATAAACAGATGGCAACAAATGGCATAAAATTATATACCCATAATGTCAGTTCATAACATTTTGTTCGACATACTTGATTTAATCGCTTAGCTGACGATTTGGCTTTTGGGCCCATATGGTGGGGAATGAAGCTGCGTGGCACCCGCTCCAATCTGGCTCTTTTATCACCGAGGCTGGGGTGGAGGCAGGGATGGTGGGTAAGAGGGGGGAGGAAAAGGGATGCAGATGGGAAGAGAATGAGCTGACAAGAGGGGGGCCAGGAAGAGGCTGACTATAGGGACTGAGGGAGACTGGACACTGGCAGGGTGCAGGAGGGTATCTAGAGACAGTATGGGTGGGGTCCAAGTCAACTGGATGGACAGAACTATCCCCAAGATGCCCAGAACTTGTGGCTGACCTCACTGGACTTTCTAGGGCCATAGATCTGCCTCTGTGAGCCAGTAGCCTGACTGTCTTTTTTTCTCTTTAAATCTAAGAACTAGACACCCAGCTCCTAACTTCTGGGGTTCTCCCCATCACTTTTGCCAAACTGAGTAATCTGTGTTTGTGTGTGTGCCTGCCTGCTTCTGCATACGTGTGGGGTGTTTGAGAGATGGTGCAATCCCTTCTGTGATGAACTATGTCTGTATGGATTGCCTGACTTTCACTGAGTAATTAAGAGAGGAGTGAATGAGTGTTGGTGACCGTTCATGACTATGAGTGGGGTGTATTAACATTTTACATCTGGCTGAAACTTATCACTTGTGGAAGTGTGACTGGGCAAAAGTTTGTATGGCTGGCTATGAGGGTGTGTGGGTGTGATGGTGGGTGACTGTGGGAGATGACTGTGTGTGGGGAGCTGTGGTGTTGACTTGTGTGGGGTGTGACCAAGAGTGTGAATGGTTCAGACATGCTGTTGCACATAGTAGGTGCCTAAACAATGCTGGTGAGTGTGTCTATCCAGCTGCCTCATAGTAGTTTGTTTTGGGTGAGGTTGCTGGGTTGTGTGTATGCATGAGTGTGTGCACACATGCATGTACCCTGGGCTGTTTCAGGCAGCTCCCAACATGCACACCAATTCCCCTATCCCTTCAGGGGACCTGCCCTGCACTCTCTCTCTGCAGACAGAAGTCAAGCCCTGCTCTGAATGCCCCTCTCAAGTCTTCTGGCTGCTCTCCTGAGTCATTGGTCCCTTGAACTCCACTGGGCATTCAGAGAAAAGAGCCAGAAACATACCCCCACCCTCCTCCCAATGGCCAGTCTGGCTGCCTTTGCCAAGTTCCCTCCTCCTGGTCTCGGAGCTGAGCCCATATTGAAGCCCATCACTCATGTCACAGCCTCATCTGCCCCCTGCTGGGTGCTGCCCACAGGCTCCAGAATGGGGCAGGGACCCAACCAGGGATGGGGGTGGTTAGTACCTGGAGGGAGTGGGAACCCATTTCCCTCTCTTCCACATCCCTGAGACACTGTTCCCCAACCCAAGCCTTGGCGGAGGCTCCTGGGCTGTGCTTGGAATCTTGCTGCCTTTCTACCTTTCCTGTGTCCTGTGTCTCTGCCATTGTCTCTCTTTCTCTGTCTCTCTTTCCATGTCTTCATGAGGACCACTTCACCTCTGCCACTCTCCCTGTCTCTACCTTTCTTCCATATTCTTGCTCTTCTCTGCCCGCTGCTTTTCTCTCCTTGTGCTTCTGGCCATACCTTTGAGGTTCTCTGAAGGTAGAGATCTAGCCTGGGCTGGAGCTGGGGCCTAGACCCTTAGGGTGATCCTCTCCATTCAAGAATTTCTATTACCATCCTTCCCCTTCACAACAAGGAGACAGGGATCCTGGCTGGTGGTAGTGTAGGGTGGTTGGGTCTGTGACAGGTCTCTAAGGCAGGAGTGGGCTTGCTTGGCTGCTCTTCACATATTCCCAGATCAAGTGCCTCCAGTACCTTACTCCCCACAGAATGCTGTGTGCTTGGACCAAAACTTTAGCTCCTTCTAAGGCCATTTGGTCATTCATTCATTCATTCATTCATCACTCATGGGGCATATTTGATCTGCCAAGCACCATGCTAATCAATATGAGCAAGATGCTCGTAGACCCTGCCCTCAAGGGAGACATGTGTGCAAACAGATAGGGATGCTGGTGTTCTAGGGGGTTGGATAGAAGGCCCAGTGAGGCTCAGAGGAAGCTGAATTCTCTGGATAGGGGTGCAGAAGCTCAGGGAGAAGCTTTATAGAGAAGGGGATTCTCAGCTGCATTCAAAACATTTTTTTCTACTTACAAAATTAATACTTGCTCAATGCAGAATTCTGAGAATTCAACAAAAAAAAGCTCAAAGGAAAATCCAAACAAAATAGAGTCTCAAAAAAATTGCAGAGAGTCTTGAGAAGTGAGAGCAGTTTTACTAAGTGAATGGTGTGGTGGTGATGGGGAAACTGGGGTGGGGGCGGGAGTTCAGAAGGACACTGCAGCCAGGGGTAAGGGCATGAGTCAAGGCACCTGACATAAGTTTGGGATGTTTGGTAGCTGTAAGAAGTCTGCTGTGGCTGAAGCCTGGGGATTCTTAGGCTGCTTGAGGGGTTCAGCCCTTGTTCTTTAGGCAATGAGGAACCACCCAGGAAGGCAATAAACAAGTGAATGGTGTGATCTTATTTTCCGTTTAATAACAATTATTATGGAGAATGGATTGGAAGTGGTTGAGGCCTGAAGCAGGGAGGACAGTTAGGAAGTCAGTGAAGCAATCCCAGAGACAATGAGAGGTGATGATTGGAGTGTTACCATAGAAGAGCCAAGAGGGGAAACAATACGAAGGCAGAATAAATAGAATTGGAGACTGTTCAATGTCAGGATAGGGGTAGCAAAGAAGGTGAAGCCAAGAATGAAGCCCAGGCCTTTGGCCGCCTCATCACTAGTGTGGCTGGTGGTATTATTCACCAAGATGAGAAACTCAGAGGAGGAGCGGGATTGGGGTGGATGTGGGGAAGGGCTGAGTTTGGGTTTGGACTGTTGAGTGTGAGGATAGAAATATCCAATCAGAAAGATTCAGTTGACAGTGAAAAATAAAGGTCTAGAGCTTGGGGACATAAATTTGGAAGTCATTTGTTCATTTCTGTGTATTAATCAGTAAATATTTATTGAGCATTCGTGATAGATAGGGCTGGAGATGTAATGGTGAATGAAATAGTTTGCATCCTTCTCTTGTGTTACAGCCCTCAATAGAGAGGTGGTATCTGAAGCCATGAGTGGATGAACTTTCTAGAGGGAGAAGAGAAAGGTCCTAGAGTGCCATCATTACTGGGCTGGAAGAGAAATAGCCATACAGCTAGGGCTTCTCACAAATCATTCAGTACATTTGCTTTGTTACCTTCTTTGACAAGTTTTGACTAGATGTCTCCTATGGTCCCCATTCTCCAGGCCTGCTCTCTGCCAATGTGACCACAGATATTCATATGTGTGTGAGGCAATCAGATTTCCTTGGGTAGGGCTTTGTTTTTGTTCACCTCTTTAGCCTCAGTGCATAATATAGTTCTAGGCACATATTAAGTGTTCAAAATTATAAGCTGTACATTGGAGGTATGTTGGTGTTGAGATAGGGCTGAAGCTGGAGGTGGGGCTGGGTGTGGGAGTAGGGTTGGTAGGGAGGTGAGGTTGGATGTACGGGTAGAGCTGGTTTGGGGGTAGGGCTGAGTATTGGAGTTGGGCTGATGTTGGAGTAGGGTTGATATTAGAGACAGATTTGAGATTGGGGAGGGCTGATGTGCAGGTAAGATGAAGTGCTGAGGTAGGGCTGGGTGTTAGAGGTGGCATGGGGTGTGCTGAGGATGGAGTGGTTGTTGAAGCAGGCTGGGTATGGGAGTAGTGCTGGTGTTGGAGGTGGGGCTAGGTGTTGCAGGTTAGGATGATGTTGGCATAGTGCTGGGTGTTTGAAGTAGGGGTGGATGTTAGAAATGCAATGGTGAGAGGTAAGCAAGCAACTGGGTATAGGAGAAAGGGGGCTGGGTGTTGAGGGCAAGCAGGTCAGTGGGGAAGGGATGAGGAAGGGAGCTGGATTTGGGAGCATAGGAAGGAGCCCCCAGAGACTTCTCCGGAGTTCTGACTTTGAATGCTGCTGATCCAGCTTTTCCTCAGTCACCAGCTTCTCCCCAGAAGGAGAAAAGGAGAGGAGACCTGGGGAGAAGAGCCTAAAAGGGTGAAGAAGGATTTTCATTATGAAGTTAATTAGCTTCAGAGCCGCTGCACCTTTCAGGACGAGGAATTAGAGGGATTTAATTGCTTTATCAGCCTTCCCTTTGATTTTCAGCAATCAGGCCGATTCCATTTAATTTAACTGCCACAGACGAGGAGAAAATTGATGCGCTCACCTGCCTCGGAGCAGAAAGAGAGAGAGCGGGGAAGTGGGAGAGGGGGAGCCAGAGAGACTGGTAAACACAAAGTCTGCAGATTAATGAAAACCAACAGCACTTGCTCACAATTGGAGATGAAGTGTGCCCTCAAGGTGTTTGGAGCTGTGTGTGTGTCTGTGTGAATCTGTGTGCACGACCTTTGTGACTATACGTGTTTGTGTGGGTATGACTGTGAGTGACTTGGTTGTTGTGGAGGTGGGTTTGTGGGTGAATTTTGGCATTTGGCTGTAGGTAAGTGACAGGTGTGTGATTGACTGTTGAAGACCCCTATACATGAAAACAACAGTGTGAATGAGGATGACTGTGTTTGCTTGTGCAACACACTATGTGTGTCATTATGTAGGTAGGAATTTGGCTGTGTGTGGAACTGTACATCTATTAGTTTATTTGCTCAGCAAGCACTGAATGGACTCCTACTAAGAACCAGACATGGTGCTTTGGGGCAAAGATGACTAAGATGGGGTCCCTGCCCTTAAGGATTCATAGTCTAATAAAGGAGACAGTCCGGTAAATACATGTTGGAGAATTGTGCTGCATGGATTGCTCTGGGAACATTGTTCTGGAAGGCCTCTCAGAAGAGATGGCTAAAAAGATAAGAAGTTTCCAAGTAGAGAAGTGGTATAGGAAGAGCACTACAGCCAGAGGGAACAGTATATGAAGCATAAGGGAAGCTGGGCTACCAAGAATAGGGAAAGCTGGGCTATCAAGAAGGGCAGGCCTAGAGCAGGAAGGTCTTCAGATTATGCTAAGAAATGTAAACTTTTCCTCTTGGGTACTGAGTGGGAAGTAACCCTACCAGATTTGTGTGTTAAAAAGACCTCTCTGACTGCTATGTGGACTGGAGAAGGCAAGACCAGAGGTAAGGAAACCAGTTACAACCATTGCAAAATCCAGGGGAGAGATTGTGAAGACCTGAAGGAAGAGGAAAGAGAGAACAGATTAGGTAGAATGGGAAGACTTTTGTAAGGGGAAATAAAGCAGAAGGTATTGAAGGTTTATGAACATGTAGTTAGTAGGTGATTCTATAAAGAAAGATATTGAAGGAAGAGCAAGTGGGGGGATGAGGGCCTGAACATGTAGAGTTTAAGTTGCAGTAGGACACCCAGGTTGAAGTATCCAGCAGGCAGCTGGATATTAGTCTGGAGCTCAGCAGAGAGGTCTGGCTTGGAGATAAAAAAAAAAATCACCAGCATGTGTCGTAGTAACTAATGCCAAAGGAATGGATGAGGCTATTCAGGGGAAGTGTTGAGATAAAAAAAAAAAAGAAGAGGGTCAAGGGTTAAAGCCTAGAGATTACTCATATATATGAGACTAGGGGAAGAAAAAACATTAGGGAAAGATGATAAAGAATCAGGCAAAACAGAAGAAAATTACGAGTTAGGAAAGAGAACAGTAATGAGAAGTCGAGTTCAGATTTAGACAAGTTGAGTTTGAAGTTTTTTAGGAGATATTCATGCAATGGTGTCCAAAAACCAGGATCTCTCAGCATGAGTGAAGGTTTGGGGATGTGAAAGTTCATGGTGGAATCTGGTATGGCTGGTATATAGGATGAATGGATGGATGTAGAAGATGGGGAAGTGAGTTGGAGAATATAGGGCTTTAAATACCAACTTACAAGTTAGGACTTTCTTCTTAGGGTAAGAGTTATTGACTGTCTTTAATAAGGAAGATGACTTGATCAGACTTTCATTTTAGACCTATCATCTGTGTCTTAGTTTGATTGTCCCTCAAATCAGAACTTGAGACAAGAACTTGGGTGAAGGTAGTTTATTTGGGAGGTGATCCCAGGGAGCAGTAGTGAGGGAGTGGAGAGAGAGAGCTGTTGCCACTGTGGGAAACTGGTGTTTAATCCTTAGGGACCCTCTTAGGGATCATGTAGAAACATCCCTCTAAAGGACAGGAATCTGGGCACTTATCTACTGCCTGAGGTCCCCCATTGTTTGAAGGTTGCCTCCAGGGCCATTACATCTACTTTCTTAGGCTAGCTGCACTGAAATCAGAAGTGGTCTGAAGGGACGAGATGCTAGCTACAATAAAAACATCTGTTGCATTCTGGCAGTCACTTGGGAGACAGATTGGAGAGGGAGAGGTTGGAGGTAGAGATACAAGTTGAAAGATGATTGCAACATCCAAATAATCCAAGATAAAGAATTTAGAAACTGACAGGACGAAAAGTCATCTTGGAGTCATAGAATTAATAGGACTTGAAGATCAGTAGGGCATTTGGAGTTTGTGGTAGGCAGAATAATGGCACCTCAATATCCATATCCTAATTCTAAGAACCTGTGGTTATGTTGTTATGTGGTAAGAGGGAATTAAGGTTGTAGATGGAGTTGAGGTTGTTAAGCAGGTCCAGGATTTTATCCTGGATTATCTGGGTATGGTCAATGTTCTCAAAAGGGCCTTTATATGTGAAAGAAGAGGCAGGAGGGTCAGAGTCAGAGAGAGGATTGAAGATGCTATGCTGCTGATTTTGAAGTTGGAGAAAGGGGCCATGAGCCAAGGAGTATAGGCAGCCTCCAGAAGCTGGAAAAGGCAAGGAAACGGATTCTTCCCTAAGCCTTCTGAATGAACATAGCCCTGCCAACATTTTGATTTGAACTAGTGACACTCGTTTTAGACTTCTGAAAGATAACAAATCTGTGTTGTTTTAAGCCACTAAATTTGTGGTAATTTGTTATAGCAGCAACGGAAGACTAATAAAAGGCCCAAGAAAGACAGCTCTCAAGTGGCTTCCAAGAATTCTATCTTGTGCCAGAGATGGAGGAAATCACTGAGAAAAAGAGGAGAAGTAAATTTGGGAGAGAAGCTTCTGAGCTACTTCAATCATGTTCTTTGTGTGGCTATAGGGACTTCCATGTGGAGTTACCCATGTGGAATAGGAAGCCAGGGTGGGAAAGATTTTTGGAAAGGAATTCTTATCAGTGTGTTAATATGTGAAGCTGTGGAAGCAGATGAGGTTATCTAGCAGTGAGTGAGGATTGAAACTTGGGGAGATGCCAGCATGTCGGAGGCTCATGGGGTTTTTGTTGGCAGTGGAGGCTGAGTCTGTTGATCTTGTTTTCTAACAAACTCTTTGAGTTCCAGTGTTGGCTCTGTAACCTCTACTCTCCCTCATCCACTGTCCTCTGACATCTCTTTGCCCTTCGTTTCTCAGAAGGTGTCCTGTAGGGCCACTCTGTTGTGCAGGTTGTACATTACATAGCTCTAATGGCATTACATGGACTATAGTACAAATATGGTGCTGTTCTAGAGTTGTCAGTGTACAACCTTGACAACAGTCCATGATGGCGTGGTTGACCTATTTAGAGAGAAAAGAAAAGACTCTTTTTTTGCCCCTAACTACATACCCAGGGCCTCTGCCCTGGCTTGAATCCAGGATGCAATAGAGGTCCAAGGAGCAAAGCCCAGACACAGGGTGGAAACAACACCTGGAAGGGACAGTGCCCTATAGGCTGTCAAGTGTTCAGGGCTGGGCCCTACTGTCAACCCCCATTCCTTGGGAGGACAGCTCTTCCTTCTTCTCCTGGCACCCCACTCCTGTTGACTGCCTTTTGATTAGAATGTGGATTCTAACTTGGAATTAACCTGATTAATGTAATGAAGGCAGGGCCGGCTCAGCACCACCCGGTGATGAGGGGAGATGGATTGGGAGTGAAGGCGCTCAGATGGAGGCGCGGCCGTAATTGCTGCGTTTACTGCTACCTGCCTCACTGACCCTGCTGTTTAGCCCATTAATGATGATGCACAAGCCTCACTTTCCAGAGATAATGACAGAGAATCTTGGGGGAGGGTTCAGGAGGAGGGAAAGGGAACTGGGGGTCTGAGGTCTGAGGGACATGGGTCTGAGAATGGGTATCTGGTGAGGGTGAGAGGATGAGGGGCCAGGGGCATGAAAGTATGTGAGGAGAGAGAGGGTGCATAAGTACAAGGCGGGGGCTTTCTCTAGGCTCCTACCCACTTAAGACAATTTAGAATAACTGCCTTTGAGCGGGGGCTGCTGCAGCTGGTAGGGTTCTTTGACCAGGTGAGAGCCCAGCGCACTGCCTCCCTAGTTTGGGATGGGAGGTTTTCCTGGAGGAGAGGCCTTGGGAAGAGCAAAGAAAACCCAGGGAGTCAGATAGTGGAAAGCTAGGGAATTGAAAAGCACTAACTTGGGTCAGGGAAGAAAAGATGTGGGAGGTCACAACAGAACCTTTAGGGGTATGGCTTGGGCATTCATATATGCACTCACGCACTCAGCACGAAGAATTGGTACATAAATCAATGGGAGGACATTACTTTGATTAATTCCTCTTCGATGACTCAAAGAAGATGAAATGAATGTTTTTAATTTTATCTGCTGCTCCTCCATATACTTTATCCTCATCCATGTACATCATTCATTCACTCATTCATTTATCCATTCATTCACAATAGTCAAGAGTTGTCTTAGGTCTACTTCGAACTTGCTGACTTCATTGAGCAAACCCCTTCTGCTCTTTGGGCCTCAGTTGTCTACTCTGCAAATGAGGGAGATAGAGCAGGTGGTCATCCCTGATTAGTGATGATGTAGAGATGCGATAATGCAAGGAACAGCTCTGAACTTGTATCTCTAAAGTCAAGAGAGATACAGTGTTACTGCCTAGGAAAGTCTCTAATGAGGTCATATTAATAAGGCCTTGCACAAATCATGGGAAAGAGGAATAGTGATCAGGGAGAGGTACACCAGATTGGCAACATGCTTTGAGAAACATCTGAAAGGTTAGAGCTTGAAAAGGGTGAAGTCTGTGAAAAAATACCTAGCAGGGCAATGGTGCAATAAGTCCATGTACTTCTACCCTGTAGAGGCCTCAGCAACGATCTCAGAGTGAAGTACTGCCAGGTACCCCCACAGATGGCTCTCCAACACATATTGTTGAATGAGAAAACCAAGTTGCAGAATAAAACCTTTGTCATTTGTATATATACAGGGATCTTACCTCTCTATTTTTTCAAGAATAAATAAATAAATAAATAAATAAATAAATAAATAAATAAATAAATAAATTTAACAAGGTAAAAACAAGATTCTCCTCAAATTTCTTCTTTGTAGAATTCAATGTAAATAAGAATCTCAGTGCTGAAAAGAGTGTTAAAAAAATACATAGAACCTTTCCTTTTTTAATGTGGCAAACATAAATTTTTCCATTTTAACCATATTAAAATAGATGATTCTATGGCACCAATTATGTTCACAGTGTTGTGTGGCCTTTACCACTATTTCTAAAGTTTTCTCATCATCCCAAGCAGAAACTCTATATTTATTAATAAATTGTCCCATTTTCCCCTTCCATAAACTCCTGGTAACCAATAAGCTACTTTCTTTACTAAGTTTACTATAAACTTACCTATAAGATATTTCATACACATGGAATCATACAATATTTGTCTTTTTGTGTCTGGCTTCTTTCACTTAGCAGAATGCTTTCAAGATTCATCCATGTTGTAGCATGTATCAGAACTTTATTCCTTTTTATGACTGAATTATATTCCATTGTATATATATGCTACATTTTGTTTATTCCTTCAACTGTTGATGGAAAAGCATTTTCTCTCTTAATGTCAGAAGTCTGTTTTCTCGAATCAAATGTTCTGTGTAAAACACTAACTGAGAGCCTGTTTTACATTATTTTAAGTGGGAAAAATGGTAACAGGTTACGTGTCAACTCGAACCCCTCCACAGGTTTGCTGAAATATAACTAAATCCCAGTAAAATGCCTATATGTAAATAAAAAATTATTATGTTAGGATGTAAAATGCTCAAAACATTGCTTCTTAGTTGCCAAAAAAATGTGTTTATAATAAATGGTTGCTTTGTTAGCGATAATAAGGCCTCTCAGTGTCAGCCACACTCCAAACTCACATTTCCTTTGGTGACATTTTTCAAAATGTCTATATGTGATTCTGACACTCTACATCATTATGTTTAGAATGCTATATTGAGTTAAGGGGGTGCAAATGCTGTATATTTTTTTTTTATATAAACAACAACTAAAATAAATTGTGAGATACATGTATTCTCCAAATTTGGGTACTATAAACCTAAAAATGTTCTGCCAGGGGAAATATGATCTACAGGATATGCCAACATATTTAAACAGAAAATGAAAGCATATGTTTTTATGTACATATAGATGTATAAATGCATAGAAAAATGTGCTCCAAACTAGTAACAATAAAGAATGGACTAGCATTAGAAGCACTGGTCAATGAGAGCTTTAGCTTTATCCATGATATTTACATTTTAATGAGTATGTATTACTTGTGTGATTTTACATAAATAAATAAATGGATGATAATTGAATTAATGAATAAACAAACAAACAAATACAATATGTTTAATACCTAGGGCAACCTTTGGGGTAGAAGGTCATGTCTTGTTAACCAAAGATAAAAAGAAGATCTACTACCTTTCTTTTTCTTTCTTTACAGAGTGTTGAGGAGAATGACTTCAAATCAGAAACTGTAGGAAAAAAAATCATGATAAAAACGTCTAGATTCAGTTAGGTGTTAAGATCATATGTGATCAGGAATCTGCTTTCAATGACCTTTGAAGAATCATGGAAGATGGGAGGAGTGCTATGGGATGGAAATGGACAAGTACTGCATGTACTCAACAAGAAGTAGACAATGGATTTAGAAATTAGAGATTATCAAGATTGACTTTTATTCTTGGAAAAATTCTAGAAATGATTATTATAATGGGGTCTGGTAATGCTTAGAAAGGAGAATGTGTCTGCCTTTGGTGGAAGCCAGCATGAGTTCTCTAAGAACACATACCAAAACAGAGAATATCGTGCTTTTTTGTTGATGAGGATAAGGGAATGTCAAGATACTGTTTGTTTGTTTTCAACAGAGCATTAAGTAGTTTGTCATATTATGCTGTGGATACAAATGAAAAAATGTGGGCTGCATGATAACCCTATTTGGAGGATTCATAACTGGTGACTCACTGTACCCAAAGGGGTGTGATGATTATAGGTTTATGTCTTGCTAGTGAGAGGTCTTTGAGCCTATGACTCAGCTCTGGCATGCGATGTTTCTATCAGTGGCTCAGATAAAGATGTAGGTGTCCAGCTTATCACACATCCAGATGATGCAAAGAGAACAGAATCATTAATAGGTTGGATGACAGAATTGAGATTCAAAATGATCTTGACAGGCTGGAACTGTGATCCTAAATGACATTGGGAGGAAGGTGGGTGTGGAGTTCTACAAGCAGGTTTAAAAGACCAGAGGTGCAAATATGGGGGCTGGAGCTTTGGTTTAAGAAGAAATCACTTGAAAAAGACTGAGTTCATTTGACAGCTAATTCACTGTGAATTAATTATGTGGCACTGCCAGGAGGATGATGACTCCCAGGCTCCCAAGCTACCGTAGTAGATGCAGAAAGCTTGGAATAAGAAAGGTCAATGGTCTCACTAGTTTCATTTTTTTCTGCCAGGTTCAGGGTTGTGGACCCTTCTTAAGAGTGATGTCCAGGAAAGAGCAACCTCCATGGTAAAAGATCTAAACACCAAGTCCTGTGAGTAGAGTGACATAAAATTTATAAATTTTTTTTCACATTTGAGAGTGAAAAAAGTGTTATTAAAACTGCAATGTATAATAATTCTACCTTTGCATCATTGGAAGAACTGGGATTTTTTATTATACCAGAGAAGAAAAGAATTAGAATAACCAAATGGTTGTCATATGAGAAGGGAAATTTCTGTGGCCCATTATTTCATTTATTTATGTGTTTAATTTTTCAGATTTTCATTTAAAATTTATTGTAATGGGATCTGCACAAAAGGAGAGGGTAAAGGATGGGGAACATGCAGGGGATGCAGGAACACTTTGACATGGCTAGGGCCGCAGCTTCTGTCTTATGGGAGAGGGATGAAAAGATAAGGCCAGGGCTGGAACTGAGGTAGACGAGGGAAGGGGGAGACATTTTGGCTGTATTCCCACCACCCCCAGGAAGGACCTCTACTTTCTAAATCCCCCCATTTACCATGTCTATCTCTTGTCCTGCTTCTGGCCCTAGTGGCTTCTTCTTTTGCTTCCTTTGACTTGTTTTTCCCCTGACAGATTCTCAAGTAGGATAATGCTTAGGGCCTGACCCCAAACAACCCTACCTTATGAAGGTGCAACTTTTGACTTCTCTGCTTCTGCCATTCTCAGATCTCACCTTTTCCCCTCTTTTATTCTTCTCATTCCTCTCCTCCCTCTCCCTGAAAAAAAAAAGCACCAATTCCCCAGGGAGGGCCAGCAGACAGTAGTGGGGGAACTGGGAGGAAGAGAGAAAGAAGGACCATCAAGGGAGAAGACTCACAAATCTCTGGAAGGCAGGGCAGGGATTACAAAGAGGAGAGATGGTGAGGGCAGTGACTGTTCCTGTCCTCTGCTAATCAAGTCCACTTCCCAGGGGGTTCAACACAACCGAGGGGTCAGGTGTGTATGGGTTCATGTCTGATAGGGGAAGAGATGAGCAGGAGAAAACAAATCATTAAAACTAGTGAATTCCCCTTAGAAAACATTTCTACCTCCTTTCTTTCAGGAGGCTGCTTGGGTGGTAGAGGAGCAGTAAGGAGTTGGTAGGAAGAGAAAGGGGAAAAGGAGATGGTACCAAGGGACTTTCCTCCATTTTATCCCCTCCTCCTCATCAACTTGGAGCTCATCAGGGCTGGAGGAAGCGACTGAGAGCTCACGGGCATCTCCTTGGCCCAGAGAGGGAACGCACAGCTGCAGGAGGGGCTGCCACTGATGTCGCTGCTACAGCTGCTACTGCCCTTGGAAAGAGCTCACTGGCACCTTTGTTGAGCAGCTCACAGGTATGATGAGGGCCCTGGCTGTGCACTTTCATGTGGTTCAAAATATAACCCAAGCTGAGCATGACATGACACCTTCTCATGTTGTACTGTGTGTGTCCACACTCGATCCTTAGTAGCAAAAGCTTATGGCTCATTATTTTTAAAAATTATTATTTAAAAAGGAATACCTACTTATTGAAAATCTTCAAGTGACAGCCAATTCTCTTCTGTAAAGTGAGTATGATACTAGTATCCACTTTGAATTATTAGGAGAGTTAAATGAATGTAAAGAGTTTAGAATAGTGCATAGTGTACAAATTTGTAAGATAAAAATAAAAATAAAACTGTTTAAAAGAAAAAGTTATTCCTTTCTCCACTCCCTCTCATCTTCTGTATCAGCCACATGTCTCAGAGGTAACCATATTATTAATTTGTTGTATTTCTAAATATTTTTATTAAAAATTGAATTAATATGCTTATATAAAGCAAGTGTAGCAAAATCTTGATAATGGCTAACTGAGTAATTAGACTATGGAAGTCCATTGTATTAGTCTATTTTTAATACATCTTTGAATTTTTTATTAAAATAGTTATTTACATAGTTTAAAAAGCAAACTAATATAAGATTATAGCTATCCCTTATTAGCTCCTCATAGGAAACTGTTTTTAAATTGTTTAGCTCTGTCTTCTGATATTTATTTTCTTACTTCTATTGAAATATGTTTATATAGCTATGTTTATCTTTTTATTTTTTAGATATTATCTATTGACTATCTATTATGGAAGATGAAGATTGGGCTCTCTTTTACCACCACCTACATTTACAAATTACAAAATATATTTTCTTTATCATTGTTCATTCTCTCAATACACTTATATACACTTAATACACTTACTATTTGGAGTAAAATCAATGTTTTGTGTTTAAGTATATAAATGTGTATTTTTCTTTATAGCAGAGTCAAGTTGTGACTTTCATCACATTTTATTCCTTGTATATTTTTGTCTTTCCTGGAGTCAATAAATACCTCAGTTTTTTTTTATTTGCTAAGCTTCTAGTTCCTTATTACTAATTTATATCTAAATTTGCAACAGAGAGATGCAACATTTAACTTTTGTCAAACATATTTTATGATTTATTGTTACCATATTTTTATGGGTAGCATCTTTTTTAAACCTACAGTTTTTCATTCAGGGCCATCACTAATCCAAATGGCCCTCTGAGTAAATTTTTAAAAAGGCACTCTCCCCCTTGGGACAGAAAGATTGTTGAAAAAAGCTTTCTGGATGACAAATTACAAAATAGTGCTCTTTTTGGGAAGACCAGTTATTAAGAATGTCTTCTTTCTCTAAGTTTAATGCAACCCTTCATCAGGAATGTGGCTTGGCAAGCAGAGTGCAAGATGAATTACTGCTCTCATTTATGGTCCCCAAGCCATACACTTTTGGTTGGAAAACAACTTACACAACTACACATGTTGTACCTGTTCCTTTTCCTATCTGTACTGGTTGCTCTATGGATATGTTATATGATTGTCATTATGAAAATTTCCTTTTCCATAATTTTGGGAATTCCCCTCATCCCTCTCCTGTGTTGGATCTTTTGCTTATTGGGTTGGTCCCAAGAATTTATTTTTCTTGGTTCATTTATTCATTTTTGATGGAGAACATTCTCCAGTAATTTTTAAATAAAGTATGCATGGGAATTTGAGGAAACTTTGGAAGCATGAAAAAGACTATTTTAGTCTCAGACTAGATTGATCTTTTAGCTGGGTATATAATTCTAGACTTGAAATAATTTTCCTAAGAATTTTGAAAGTATTGTTCCATTATCTGATAGTTTCCATTGTTGCTGTTGAGAAGTTTTCTGACTTTCTTAATTTCAAACTAATGTATTTAACCCTTCGTTCACCTTTTTCTCTTATTCTGAAAGCTTCTCTTTATCATTTGATGTTCTATAATTTTATAATAGTGTGCTTTGGTGCAGGAATTTGTAAATTCATTGTGTTGGGTATTCGGTAGGGCCTTTCAATCTAGAAATTCATGTCCTTCATTTTGGAGAAATTTATGGAATTATTTTTTGGTAATTTTCTCACTTCCATTTTCTTAGTCCTCTTTTCCTGAGACTCCTATCAGTCAGAGGTTTTTACTTTCTGTATTTAGCATTTAGTTTTCTTAAAATTTTTCTTTTCTAGTTTCATCTCTGTGGCTATTCATTCTATTTTTTGGATATTAACTTTACCTTGAAAACCTTCTACTGAATATTTTTATTTCTGATATTACATACATTCATATACATATATGCACATATATGCACATGCACATATACAATATATTCATTTCTAGGGGTTTGAAGAATTATTATTATTATCTGAATGTACTTAAAAAATACCCTGTTTTTGTTTCACGGATGTTTCTTTTATCTAAGGCTATTATTATAGAAAGGTTTTGTTTTGTTTTTAGTTTTCTTTCTTCCCTGAATTGTCTTTGACTCTTTTAAGTTTTTTTTCTTGTGGTAGTTAATTCTGGTCTCTATTTCTCATGTTAGAGGATTATTTTAAACTATTAATATTATTTCTTGTCCATTAATATACAAAAGTACAGCAGTAAAAGATTGCTTGTAAACTCTGTGTGCAGGTTTGTGCTCTGTTGATTAGTAAACATCACTGAAGAGTAATAAGGTGGAGATTCAGATTTTTTGTGGGAGATTTCAATTGCCAAAATCCGAAGGTATTTACTTTTGAGCTGATCAGTTTCTTCAGAATCTCCATCTTAGATAGTTGATGAATTGAAGACAGTTGTCAGCTTTCTGGAATTCAAGAAGGGGAAGATGGTTATCCCAAAATTTAACTAGTTTGTTTTACTATAACAATAATTTAAATTTTTATTATTGAAAGTTTCAAACATATATAAAAATATAAAGATAGTATAATGAACCCAGCTCCAAGAATAATTAATTTAATTAGCAATAATTACACCTTGGATAAAGTCACTGGTTACAATACTGCCATTGCACAAAGCTTAAGAATTATCCATTTGTAGCAAGTCTTGTTTGATGTAGCTCTCAACCTCTCTATTCTCCATATTATCTTATAGCAAATCCCAGACATTATATCATTTAATCTATAAATATTTCAATTTCAATTTCTAAGATAAAAAGACTTTTAAAAATGACCATAATATCACTAGCACATCTAAAAAACTTCATAATGTGCAATTAGGACAGGGTTTATTTATCCCTGATTATCTCGTAACTTCTTCTCCTGCTGCTCTTCCTCTTCTTCCTCTTCTTGCTCCTCCTCCTCTATTTAACTACTTGCAAAATTCAAACATATTGCAATTAGTTGATATATCTCTTAAGTATCTTTTAGTCTACCCATTCCCCCTGGCCCTTTGCAATTTCTTCAGATTATTTTTCCTACAGTTTCTCACAGTCTGGGGAAAGTATACAAGCAAGATCCTAAATCAGATTGCATCCTTGTGGTTTCTCTGTGCATGGTATTGTTTGTAAAATGATAGTTACGTCTAGAGGCTTGATCAGAATCAGGTTTGATTTTTTGGAAATATTACCTAATAGAGTTTTTTGTTTATTTCTGTGTGTGTATATGTTTTGTATTTTCGTCAAGAGGCACATTATGTTCTCTCTTTCTCTTTTTGTGAAATTAACAGCCATTGATGATCATTGCCTAGATCTATTATTCCACTGGGGGTTGCAAAATGTTGATATTCTAATTCTATCTATTTCTTCTTCATTTATTAGCTGTGAGATTTCTATAAAGAGAAACTTCTTTTCACCCACTGTTTGGTTTTCTTAGACTATAGTTTATATAAGAAAGGCAGAAGAAATGCTTGTTTATTTCTCTTTATTTATCAATTTCCCAAATAATGAGGGTCAATAAGATATTTCTTTTAAGTATAATTATTTGTTCATGGATTTAAATACATTTGATGAGTTTCAATCAGTTATAGTTATTTTCACTGATGCTCAATTTTCTCATTGTTGGTCAGTGAGAGCCTCTTAACTAGGACTTAAGTCTTTTTGCAATGACCCTAGTAGTCTTTAATAGGTTCCTTGCTCTCTGTTATGACAAAATTTCCAGATTATCTTGTAAATTCCAGTTTCAGATTTGGTATCTCTCATTTCCCTCAAAGAGTCCTAGTTCCTTTTACTACAATACCCACTATTGTTATTGTGGTATTTAAAGACCACAATCTGAGGACTAGAGGTGCTTATTGCTACTGAGTTGATCTGCTTTTTGTCCTTTTCAGTGGACAGAGCCAGAAAATACAGTTTTGAAAAGGGAAACTGCAATAACTTATTACTAATGTGTCCAGTTTAAATCCAGGACTACAGGGATTTTACTTATCTTCATTGATCCTTCCTTTGCTTGTTTCTCCCATGCCAAAAAAAAAAAAAAAAAAACTCCAGAAACATCAATATCATTACTTATTTGCTTTTTTACTGTATGTTCCACTAGGAAATGTGTATACAGTCAATTACTAGGTTTTAATTTTTTTGAAATAGTTTCTCCCTATGTGTTTATGATTCCAACTCAATAGTTGTTTCATTTTGTTTTTGCCTTTTTGGGGATTGCTTATTTATTTACTTAATTTTATTGTGTTATTGTGTAAAATATGTACATGGTTCTAAGTAAAATTTACAAAATAAGATATAATCAGTGATGTCTACCTTCTACCCTGTCCTCTTCATTTTGTGTCTCTCTTCTTCAATAGATGAACATTTAAAAAAATTTTCTGGTTTATCTTTCCATTTTGTAAAATGTAAGCAAATAAGTACATATATTCATATTATTCTTTCTTTTTTAGACAAAAGGTTGCCTATTATACATATTTTTATTCACCTTAACATTGGTATTTTACTAAAATTTAGTTTAAGCATATGTTACCTACAAATGTCGTAACTCAATCTGCTTTCTGGTTTGCTTCTTACCTAGGGACACACACTTCTTAGAGGAGATACACAATAACAAGGGCATGGATGTGTTTTAAAGGGAAATAGCAATGGGTTTAAATTCCAGTTTTATTCCTTACTTGCTGTGTGACTTAGGGCAAACATGTTAATCTGTTTGGGTCTCATTATCCTTATCTGCAAAATAGAAATAATATAACTTTCTTAGAAGTGTTGTTGTAGATTATTCAGGAAGAACCCTGAACACAGTACATAGCACACATTAAATGTTGAGATGTTTTCGATTGTGTTATTATTAGCTTTGGGTTTTTCTTTTATATTCTTGTCAATTTGATGATTCCAAAAATCTTATAAGTACCAAATGTAGCTTACTATTACTTTTGGCTCCTGAAGGAGCAGACATTTCTTGGGTCCATTGAGAACACTGCACTGGATGCTGTCAGGTACTACTCAGCAGCCAGGAGCTGCCTCCTTCTTACCTCAGCCAAGGCCCCTTCATTCTGGCCAACCCCATTGAGCTGTGTCCTGCTCTGCAAAGCCACCACCATTTCTTGCCTTCCCAACTTCCTTTCTTGGCTCAGCTCTTTCCTGTTCCAGGCTGTATCATCTCTCTAGAAACTGCTTCCAGACCTATGCTGCATCCTGAGGAAGCTTCTTTTCAAACTTCAAAAGAGCTCTCTCATGCCATTCTCAAGGCCCTGGGCTCAGGTTAAGAGTTCTATCCTCTTCTCTTCCACTGTCCTTGAGACTTTATTATTGTGTGACATCATCACCATTCTTTGCATCATTATGTCAGTATATCATTACTGAGTTAACATGATTATACTGTCAGGTTATCCTTTTGTTGCTGAATTGTGTGCCTCATTACAGTCATTTCATACTACAGTGTCACTGATTACATGGTTACTTCATTACTACAATATGGCCCCATATTGTTAGTGCATTGAGCCATCATTTTCTGGTTGATTTTAGTAAATTGTCACATGGTTATCCTTTTTCTGGATTACATCATTATAGCCCTATCCTATCATTTGTACCTTGTGACACAACTTTATTGCATTATAGTATTGTAGGATCACTTTATTTCAGTATTATACTATCACTTTGTCACAAAAGTACATTGGCCTATTCTAACTAAATGCAAATTTAGAGGATAGGCGAGTGTGGGCAGAAAGGTAAATCTTCTAATTCTACATCTCAAGGCTAACTCACCCCCTGATATCATGCTCAGGCATGTCAAACTCAGGTGTACTCAGCATACAAAGTCATGCTCCTTGTTTCTACTCTCAAGTCAGCCTCTCTTATGACCTCTGCTGATATCTCCACTGACCACCCAGCCTCTTGGAACACAAACCTTGAAGGCAATCATCTTTGCCCTATCTCTCTACCTCACTTTTAGGTCCAATTGGCAGCCAAGTCCAGATATGTCATCTCAGTGAGGCTGCCATCAGGCCTTTTGGGCTTCTTGTAAATGGAGCCCACTCAGCTCACCTCACCCTCCTTCCACAGGTCAATCTCAGTCTCTCTCTCTCTCTCTCTCTCTCTCTCTCTCTCTCTCTCTCTCTCTCTCTCATTCTCACCCTCTCTCCCTTTCTCATAATTACACCAGCCTTCTAATGAACTTCCTGCTTCAACTTTATCCTTAAACCACCCTGTCTAGCAGCCAGAATTAACTCTGCAAATAAAACTTTGCATCTGGCCATCTTTAGAAGCAGTCAATGACCACACCACCCCACCCCACCCATCCATCATCAAGGGCAGGAAAAAGGGCAAACCCAGCCTGGCATTCATTGCCCTTCAAAACTGGCCTCCCTCTCCCTTATCCTTTTCATCCAATCAGTATCCAAGTCCTGTCAGTTCAACTTCTGGTAAATATATCAAAATCAGTTTTGGAAAGTTCTCTTTCCAGCTATTTATCTCCCACCTCTTTTGATCATCTCATGCTTCAGCCAACCCACATATCTGTGCAGAGCATGTTTCTTTCAGACCCTGGGCTTTGCTCTTCTAGGAAGTCCTCCAAGCCATTCTCTCTATCATTCTAACCTCCAACTCTCAGCAGCCTCTTTCTCATCTGAACCCACTTAGCATAGCTGGTTTGAGTCAGTCTGAGGGGTTCACAAGTTGAGTGTTTCCTGAGGGTTTCTCATCTCTCTAGTCACCCCTAGCAGCCTGTCTTGGCTGCTAGGAGAGGCATGATTCTGGGGATCTTGGCTCCAGAGTCAAGCCACAGACAGAGCCCAGAAAAGATTGGGCCTTTATTATTAATTAATTAATTAATTTATTTATTTATTTATTCAACAAATACTTTCTGGTATCCATTAGTGCCAGGCTCTAAGGATAAAGGTATGAATTCCATTTTTGTGCAACTTAACATTTTGGTGGAAAGATAGACAATGTACAAGTAGGGTGACATGTTGATGAATGAGGAAGTTTGAGAGCTATAAAAGCTCATCAAGTGTTTACTGAAGGCTTCCTGGAGAGAGTGACATTTAATTTGAGATTTTGAGGATAAATAGGAGTTAGTCAAGTGAGTGGTGGGGGTTGCAGTGTAGAAAGTATTTTTCAGGTTGAGAGAAGAACAGCTTCCCTTCTGCAAAGGCCAGAAGGGAAGGTCAATGGGCTGGAGCAGAGAGAGCAGGGAAAGCATGCCAGAGGCAAGGCTGGTATGGTGGCAGAGACTGGAGTTTTGTGCCTTCCAAGTCAAGTTAAGAGTTTGGACTGAATCACCCAAAGGCTCACGGTAGTCCACCAAGGAGTGTTACAATGGAATTTGTGTATAGGAGAGGGGTTGGGGGGGGGGAGTGGGGCACAGCAGGATATTATTTGCATTTTTAAAGATAACTTTAATTGCAAACAAGAATCTAAATCAAGAGAGCAGACAGAGCTGCTGGTGGCCCAGCCTTAGGTAATAGGGGAAAGCTAGAAGCAAGTGGTCCAGACTTGATATGTTTACAAAAGGTTGAACTGACAGGGCTTGGATTCTGATCCATTGAGAGGGATGAGAGAGGGGGAAAATCAAGAAAAACTGGCGGGATTCTGGCTTGAACGTTTGAGTGGAAGATAATGCCATTAACTCAGATTAGGATCCATGGATGAGACAATATGTTTTGGGCTCCATAATAAAAGTCACCCAAGATGGTTGAGGGTAACGATGGAGAAGTATAGTAAGTTATGGGGCCCAACCCAGTCAAGGGGTCAAAGAAGGCTTCCTGGTTGGGGTAGCTAATGGCAAAACCATGACTAAATATGGCTGAGGGTTGAAGATATGAAGTTGGGTCTAAGATTGGGATCTGGGGGAACCCAGAAGCTGAGGGAGCAGGAGGCCTGGAGACTTGGAAGTGGACTCAGGGTGGCCCAAGTCCTGGGTGACTCTAGCCTCGCTTGGTGACAGACGGCTTGGCTAGGCTGGGCTGCCCTCACCTCCTCCGATAATTAATCCCGTGCGGGGGCCGTGGGCGATGACAGGGCTGTCTAGCGTGCACTTAAGCATTAAATGACCAATTTCTGTCAGACTAACTTCCCCAGCCTCCCTGTCCCCTCCTCTGCCACCCACCCCCCGCCTGCACCTCCTCCTTCCGCTCCCTGCACTCTGAGTTTTTCAGCAACTGATGGCTCCTGGTTCATTTCTGTGGAATTAATTGGTCCCTGAATGAATTCTGTTGACAGGGCAATTTATCATGTGTTTGGGCTGACAGTGCGGGTGTCGGGGGTTAGGGGGGTTGGGAGATGAATGGGGGGCCTGAGATGAAGGGGGGATGGGTTTGAGTTGGGGTGAATACTGACCATAGGTGAGGTCCTGAGAGGCACCAACACAAGGGCTTAAGGGGACATACAGTGCCCCCAGTCATGGCTTCATCCTTTGCTACATATCCTTGAACCCACAAGTTTGAGAGAAAACCCCAAATTGGAGATGACCCAATCAAACTTTGGCTTCTCCTCAACTCTTCAATCATCTCAAATGGGGGTGACTTCATTGGGAAATTCAGCACCACCCTACATTAACTCTCAGAAGACTGGAATGGGGCCTGGAACTCTGTGAAAGAATAAGGCAGTGTGTGTGTGTGTGTGTGTGTGTGTGTGTGTGTGTGTGTGTGTGTGTGTGTGTTTGCACGAGCGTGCGTGTGCGCGCGCACACACACACACACTCATGCACTTGAAGAGCTAAGGGCTGATTAGTCCGAGGGGTAAGGGAGTTGGTCTCTAGGGAGTTGGGCGCTCAGCCGGCCTGGCTAACAGGGGCCTAAGGGACTGGCTAATTAGGGTATTGGGATGGTTTGGGCAGGTGGGGTGTCAGGGGAGGCAGGAATGTAGTTGGCCCCAAATAGCTGCTTCCTTTGTCTCCCTTCTCTAGTCCCCCACCCTGCACCCTCAATGGTCCCCACCATTCTCTTTTATCAATGCTTGCAGCCCCTACCTCTAGAAATCTCTGGGCAGACACTGGGAAGAAAGAAAAGGCAGTACTAACTCCATAACTTCTAGGTGGGAGAGATGACAATAAATAAATAAAACCATGCCTCTTTCTTCTCTAGCTTAGAATGCCCCTATCCCTTTCCCCATCTGAATGTACCCACCCCACTTCCAGAGAACTTTCTTGAACTTCTCCTGGACATAGAAATTCTGAGTGCCCACAGAATACAACTACAGAAGCCTAGGACATCAAAGTGGGAAGGAGTCCTAGAGGCCATCTGGTTTTACACATGAGGAAACTGATGCACAGAGAGAGAGAGAGGAGATGGGGTGCTTGTTGAAGGTTATATAGTAACCTTGTATTCCAACTTCTGGGTTCCTTCTGCTATTGGCTTGGGATGCCTTCATACCTATATGCATTCTGTTCTGCCTCTAGGTTGCATATGGGGGCTAGGAGTTCTATAGGCCTCTCCTACAAGGCAGCTGAGGCCACACCTTGACACTTGGGGATGGACAGCCACAAAGATCAGACCATGAGAATGGGCCCAAGGTGCTGCTAGAGTTCATCAAGTAAGGTGGTCACATAGAGGACAGAGCTGTGGATGAGGTGGGAGAGAGGAGAGCAGTGTAATCTTGGGGGGCAGGATGCCATGTTCTGAGAGATGGATCCAGCCAAGGCAAGAGGAGTCAAGATGTTCCACCCATGTGTGCTCTTTCTGTTGCTGCCTGGCAACATGCTTCCTTTTGAATCTCTAAGAAAATATTTTCCAAAACTATCCTCAAGGTGGGACTCAGCCCTGTCACACGCTCCTCAGCAGATAGCAATCATGTCTCCTGAAATCTCTCTGAGCAATCCTAGCAGTCCCCATTCCCTCATGACCGATAGTCCCACAAGAACTACACAGGATGGTAGACAAATAATTTTTCAATGGTAGGAGGGTACACCCATAATTTCTCCATTGGGGTCTATGATAGGTGCTTCGGATATAAGGAATAGAGAGTCACCCCAGGGTAATGATGGGAGTTATTCGAGGATTTCTGTGCTCATGAGTCTCTAAACACTGGGATGCAGGACAAGTAGGAATAGCATCTGCCCTCTTTCTCCTTGTTAGTAACTCAGCTACTCTCTGAGGGTCATGCCCCTCCTCCCCGTGACTGCAGGTTCCTACCACTTCTCTCTCTCTCTACACTGTGTTTCTTGGCACTGCCTCAGCCTCCTGCTTGCTCATAATTTCTTCTTCCATATCACTCTATTTATTTCTTTGTCTACCATATATGTATTGAACATCTTCTGTGTGCCAACCACTGACCCAGGCAATGGGGATATAGTAGCAAAAAGAACTGACAAAAATCTGTCCTTATGGAGCTCACATTCTAATGGGAGAGGACAGGACATAAACCAAAAAAAAAAAAAAAGTAATCTGTCAGGTAGTAGTAAAGGGTATAGATAAGCAAGGGAATAAAACAGAGAGTGATGGCAGGATGTATGCTATTTTATTTAAAACATTGTTAATAAGGTAAATTGGAGCAGAGACTTTAAGTAGGGAGCCAGTCACAGGGCTGTCTAGGGTGGGGGAAGCACATGAAGTGCAAATGTCTTGGGAAGGCTTATGCTTGGTGTAATTGAAGCACATAGGCGGGCTCAGGAAACAGTGACTGGTGAAGTGATGAGAGGTGAGTTAAGAGTTGTGGTAGGGAGCAAGGAAGGTGGGGGTGGGAGGGCAGACAGCCAAAACATGTGGGGCCATGTAGATCAGTTTTAGGATTCTGACTTCCAGGGAGGTGAGCCACTAGAGGGCCCTGAGCAGAGCAGGGACATAATCTGCTTTACATGTTGGAGGGTCACCCTGCCGCTGGGGAGAGAATTAACTGGGGTAAGTGAGTCAAAGATGAAAATAGGTAGACCAATTAGAACTTTGATTTGCAAAACTAAGTGAAGGATCATAGTGGCTAGGACTGGGATGGTACAGTGCAGATTGTCAGAAATGGTCAAATCTTGAATCTCTTTTAAAGGTAGAGGTATCTAGTTGTGCTGGTGCATTAGATGTGGGATGGGAAAGACAGGAGGATAAGGGAAGATTTGGAGTTTTGGCTCCAGTGACTGGTAGAATGGAGCTGTCCTTGACTGAGATAAGGAAGACTGGGGAATCCCCTCACAATCTCTGGCTTTGCCTCTCATGATTAATGGTCTCATTCTCTCCATACTTCCTAGTCCTGTGTTCTAAGAGAGGGAAACTGGCTCAGATTGGAGTCATTGGTACAAATATGGTGGTTACATGGGCAGAAGGGGCTATGAGTGAGGCAGCTTCCTTAAAGAATCCACATAAATGATGAATATCATTTTGACATTTCCAGCACAGTGTCCTGGCTCTCAACTTCATCTCCTGCTACCTGCCCCCAACCCCTCTGTCTGTCCCCAAGCACCTGATGCTCCAGCTACATTCCATGTGGCATATTTCCATGCTATCAAGTTTTTTCTCCTGCTGTTACCTCAACCCAGGATACCTTTCTTCATCTGTTTCTGTCAAACTTGGTGTACCTCAGCTGTGGGGATAGGGTGGGGACAGAACTAGCACAGTCAGAATTAGGTGAGATCTGGAGAACACTGAATCTGGAGATCAGGCCCTATTTGTGTTCAGGGTATGTATTCAGGTTTGTAGTTAGAACAGGCAACCGGTCAAGACTATAGAACATGTTTTAGACCCCCTAAGGCTGATTTCAAGCAGAAACCAGCACCTCATGA
Organism: Macroglossus sobrinus; assembly: GCA_004027375.1. Classification (NCBI taxonomy): domain Eukaryota; kingdom Metazoa; phylum Chordata; class Mammalia; order Chiroptera; family Pteropodidae; genus Macroglossus; species Macroglossus sobrinus. The sequence goes on from PVKZ01002109.1 coordinate 239,361, forward strand.
AGGACATAGCATGAAAGCTTCTGGACAGAGATGGTCACTGTCAACAGTAGGACTCTTTCTGTCCAAATCTATATGAAGGAAACCAGAAATAAAAAAGAAGGTAAGGAGTTCTAGTGGGACGCAGGTAAGAGGCCCTGGCTCCTAATTTGATGTATCGGGCAGAGCAATGTTCTCAGCCTAAGGGGACCTGAAGGCAAAGCCAGGTACTGGGGGCCAGGTATCCTGCTATATATGATGAGGGCAGCATTGACTGGGCCAACCCAGTGCCCTGACAACTTCTAGGAACTTACCTACTGGGCATCAGGCAATAGTCAAGAGTTCTACCATGCTGGGTTTTGATGGGTTCTGAGCAGAGTCTCCAAAGTGGGTTGTACATCTTCTAGGGGTGTGTGTGTACAAGATAATCCATTTAGGGGTAAGATGAGAATATTAGAACTTCTAAGTCTGTGTACTCCAGTCTCATTCTTTTTCTATGTCTTATAAGATTCATAATATGTTAGTCCAGTAACACATTTAATGAATTTGTAAATAAGTATTTAAATATCAAATAATTGTATAAATATTATATTGGGAGTAAACATTAAGAATTTTTTTTTTTACCAATAGGGTATATAATTAAAGAAGTTTGAAGGCTATCTTTCTAGGAGACTGATGGTCAAGATGGGCAGCACCATGCAGGGTGAAAGGTGGGACTGTCATTTGATGAGATGGGAAATAGGGAGGGGCCATAGGTGGGGAGGAAGGAGGAAAGGGATAGACTTAATTAGGGGCTGTCTGATTCATTGGGAATCTTGTGTATCCTCTTGAAGTGACATGATGGGGGTGAAGTTGGGCAAATAGGCTTAGGAAGAGAAAGGCCTGCCCAGACAAGAGGGAAAGCCGTCCTTAGTCTGCCTCCTGGTCCTGCTAGCAGCTCCCCCAGCCAACCCTGGCACCTCAGAACTTCAAGAGCCTTCCAAGTGAGAGGAGGCAGAGCTGAGAGCTGAGCTGAGAAAGTTTCCCAGAGGCAGAAAAGAAAAGCCTCCAAGGGTGGAGACTAAGTAGAGGTTGCAACATTTGTGGAAGGGTTGGAATTGGGAGATGGCTGAAGGAAAGAGAAGGGACTCCCTTCCAAGCATCTCAGATGCCACCTGGACAATCCTGGACAATCACTTCATCTCACCTCCAAACTGGAACAGAGACACAGGACATACACAAATCCTTCATTGGAGGCCCAGGCACAAGAACAGTAAGAGTGTCTGAAAAGGCAAAAAGTTCTTCCACTTCCCCACCCCCAGAACCACTCAGGGACATATAGACCCACGCGGAGGAATGGAAGAGGAAGAACTGAGACCGAAAGACAGGTTCCTGTGCTCCTTCTCGGGGACACACCCAGACCACACCAACCTAGCTGCTGCTCGCCAGGACCTGGGACTCCTCAAGACACTGGGGGCGTGCGAGGTCCCTGGAGCTGGTAGGTTCTCCTTGGGTCTACGCGGAGCTGGGCACTGTCGGCGCCAGAACCAAATGTGCAGCGAAGGAACTTGTGACACGCATCTGCTGTCTCCGCGGTCTCCGTGCTGACTCTGGGGATAAAACTACGGCTGCGCCAAGGAGCAAAGGAGCAGAGAAAGGAGTCAGGATAGCAGAGAACCCCCTACCCACCGAGAGAGGGACTCCGAAGTTGCGTTCTGAGAGCCTGAACCTTAAATCTGGGTGCACGTGGAGAGGCAGGGCAAGCGCACCGGCCTGGTATGGATGCATAACTCCAAGTCATTCTGAAGTTTTGGAAATCTCCTTGCTCCAAGGATGGTCTATACTTGCTTTCAGCTGTCTCCAAGAGGGTCTGGGCAAAGGAGTGGGGACGGTGGTCTCAGTTGGGAGTGTTGTTGGGAAGGTCATTGAAAGGGTTATTTGGGATCCACCAGTGTGAAGGGAGGCCTGTCCCAGAGACAAGGAGAGACAAACCTGGAGCCATGGGGAGTGACATACAAAATTTTATTATTATTATTATTATTATTAATTATTATTATTTATTATTTATTTATCATGTGCACAAAAAAAAAAAAAGAAAAGAAAAAGAAAAGAATCAAAACGAACCGATGCATCGAGGAGACCAGAGCTGTCAAGAGGCTCTCTCGAGGGTTCCCTGGGTCCTGGCTCTGGGCCCCTGACTGGCCAGCCCCGCAAGGACTGGGATGGGCAGGGCCTCGAAGTTCAAACGTCGGCACCCTGCCAGCGGGCTCCGGGCACTGGAGCCTGGCTGGGCGCGGGAAATTCCCTTAAACTATTCTTTTCTTGCTTTCTTTTTCAAATAAAAAGGCTCGAAGGGGAGAGACATCTGGGCGAGGATTCCAAGCCTTTTCGAATTTGTTTAAGCATTTTTATTTATTTATTTTCACTTTTATTGACTTTGTTTCTGTTATTTCGAGTCGTCACGATCCACGGGTGAAGAGACATGCAGGGCGCATTGCCACTACAAAGAGAGCAACTACGGGGCGGGGCGGCCCGGCTGCCAGCGGCTCAGGGCTAGTGGGTCACAGCGGTGAGGGGACAAGCTGCCACCACTGATCTAGCCTACGAGGGCGAGGCTGCCGGGCAGGGCTGGGAAGAGAGGCCGAGGGAGGAGCAGAGACAAAGAGACCAAAACAGAGAGAGAGAGAGAGAGAGAGAGAGAGAGAGACAGAGAGACAGAGAGACAGAGAGACAGAGAGACAGAGAGACAGAGAGACAGAGAGACAGAGAGACAGAGACAGAGAGACAGAGACAACAGAGGGGGAGAGATAGAGAGATGGAGAGAAGGGAGAAGTGTGCAAGAGAGATGCGGAGGAGAGCGAAAACACGGAATTACAGAGAAACAGCCAACTAAACAGAGGCGAGAGGAGTCCACAGGACCATGTTCGTCATTTTGCATAGAGTTTTCTTTCGTAATTTTTTTAGTAACATAAAAAATGCCCCCCTCCCCCCAGGACGTGCTGTGCTTTTGAGGGCGTGTAGCTGTGTTCCCCCCTCCCCCCCAGCGAGCGGTGACTCTCACAGCACAGACAGCGGGGTGTATCTACAGACAGGGCGGGCGGGCAGCTGGGACTCTACCGGGGCGGGGCGGATCAGTGGGATTATATACACATGGGTTCGCCTTCACACGACACACACCGTCTTTCTACAAAGCAGCAGCCTGTTGTTTTTTTTTTCTTTTTGCAAAGACCATCATATTAAATAAATGTAGACTTTTTGTGGTTCTGTTCAGTTCCTGCGGGAGGAAGAGGCTGGGGGTGGAGTGGGCGGCCCCCTACTTCTACCCCGCGGGAGCTCAGACACCAACTCAGAACCTGCTCCTACCATGGGCAGACCGAGAGTCTATGTCCAGGGAGGGACAGTAAGTAACTGATAGGGGAAGACCAGTGCCCGTGGCTTATGGAAACTGGTCCTGAGTTTCTGATGGGGCTGCAAGTTAGGGAGGAGAGATGCAGAGCCATGGGAGAGGACGGAAGTGAGGGGAAACTGGAAGGTCTGCAGATGGCTGAGACGCTGAGGTAGGGGCAAGGTGGGGCTGAGAGTCTGGTCACTAGCAGGAGGCGCCTGGGTAGTTCAGGTGGAGTAGGGAAGGAAGAGCCAAGAGTCGGGGCTCGGTGGGTGCAGGCTGCTGGGGCCTGCGTGCCTTGGTTCCAACCTTGGAAAGACCTGACAATCCCCACCTTTTTGTTTCTAGACCCCAGCCCCGACACCCCCATTCCATTCCACCTTCTGAGGCCAGGGCACACTCGGAAGGTAAGGGCAGGCCGGCTGGCTCAGGAATAAGGACTTTTCCCCCAGGGTTAGGCAGGAGGCTCTTCTTCCTTCTGCAGAAAATCGTTTCGTTCTTATTTTCCTATGCCCAGTCCCTCCAGCGAGTCCTCCTGGCGCCTGAGCGCCGAGGCGGGCTGCTCCGGGGCTGGGCCCCACTGCAGTCCACGCTGATTGTGTGTCACAAAAACGTGTCCCCGCGTGCAGCGGCGGGTCGGGCCAGAGTTCAGCGTTGTGTGGCTGGTCCGCTCCGGCGCCGGCTTCGGCGAGGCCGGGGTGAGCTGGATCGAGCTGCGTCGGGCCCTCCTCACTGCGCCACGCAGTCCAGGCAGGAGAGGAGGAGTGGCGGGCGGGCTTGGGGGCAGTGAGCCTGGGCCTGAGGGTCTACCCGCGGCTCGGATCGCAGAGTCCGGCCTTGGACGGGGTGACGTGAAGAGCTGCAGGCGTCCTGGGGTGGGGGTGGGGCTGGGGCTGTGACCCGGAGGCTTCGAGTCGCGTCGGTCCTCCCTCCCTCCGGGGTGGGCGGTCAGACGGGGACGATGTGGAGGCCGAAGCTGTCGGCCTGAAGCTTGATGTGGTCCCCGCGGTAACTAGTGGCGGTCATAGGCAGCGGCAGCAGCGGCAGGGGCGGAGCCCCGGGGGGCGGCACTATAATAATAAGGGGAACCTGGAAGTTAACACAGGAGAAGAATGGGCTGGGTGAGAGGACAAACAGGACAAAAAAAGGAAAGAAAAGCAAAGGAAAGACTTCCTGGGGCTGGGGTCTGGCGGGTCCCGGGCAGGGGGGACCTTGGCTGGGCTGCGAGGCAGGTTATCTCTAGGAGCGCTGCCGTTCACCAGGTGGGGGAAGGACCCAATCGGCGACCCCCGCCGCCCTACTGTGAAACTTCCAGTGGGGTCGAGGGTGGGGACCGCGCAGGGCCATCCTGCGAGCGTGGAGGGAGCGGAGGGGAAGGAAGAGCCAGAGGCGCGGGTGTCCTCAAGGGCTCCCGCGCTCAGGGCTGCACTAACGCGCCTGCCCGGCCAGCACCCTGAGGTCGGGTGGCTGGGAGTCGGACGCGTCTAGAAGCAGCGTGGCTGAGCCGGCCGGCAGGCGGACGCGCTGAGCCGCCGGCCAGCCAGGTGGCGTACTCACTTAGTAAGGCGGGGTTGCTGAATCTCCAAGCCTCGTTGTAGGCCGTGTACTGGGGGTGGCTGTACGGGTTACCGGAGAACTCGCTCCCTGTGAGAGGGTGGGGGAGTGGGGATCAGATACGAGCCACGCCGGGGCAGACCCAGCGCGCCAGGCCGGTAGCGTCCCTCCGGTCGGAGGTGCAGGTGCGGCGGGCAGCACAAGGCTGGCTGTGAGCGTGCGGGCTGGGCGGAGGCAGTAATCCACAGATTCCGCGTGGGGAAAACCCATGGGTGTGTGGGGGCTGCAGAAGCACCAACGCGCCTCACACACGGGTATGGAGGGCCTGAGCGGCTGTGCCCCCGCAAGGACGCCCTGGGCCACCCAAGAAGGGTTTATTTCAGGTCCCAGCACCCTACCCCGCTGCACTGGGAGCCTTTTTAGTGGGGGCTCTGGTTCTGGAAGCTATATTTCCACGGAGTGGAAGAGGGAGAGGGTGGCGGAAGAAAAGCCCTCAGGACACTTTGTCCCAGAATGTCCTAAGAATAGCATCTCAGCATGGTGCCAAAGCAAGGGGTGGGGGCACCCCCCCTCCCGCCCCGTCCCTCAAGAGATTCAATACGTGGGCTACACAGCAACGGAAGGAGACAGCGGAGAGCAGGTGGACTGCCCACTGGTCCGCTAGCGGTGAGCCGAGGGCCCACCTGGGCTGGGAACCGTCGGAAGCGGCTTCATTCCCTACGCAGGAGAAAGGCCAGGCCTCCGGGTTTCCCCCTCGCCCTTTCTCCTGTGTGATGACCCCAGACTGTTTACAGTGATCCCTAACCGCGGGTTAAGTAGAGGAGAAGGGGCCCCTCTCTGAGAGGGAGCTGGGGTGGGGGTGGGGATGCAGCCACTGGAAAGCCTGTTTATTGACGAGGAGGGAAAGCATGCGTGCAGCAGGATAATGAGCTTCTGAGCTCAACTGTGACCAAGAGGAACTGAGCTATCTCCTTCCCCATCGCTAATGAAACAAGTGTAATTTCCTCATCAGCACTAGATTCTGTTTAACGACTCCCCCCTTGCCACCATGAGCTCTCTGCTGCTCCCCTCATCCCACCTCCTTGCAGACTCTTCCTCCCTCACCCCCACTGCTCTAAGACCTTCTTCAGTCCCCACACCTGCTCACTGCCAGGATTTTCCTGGAAGAATCTCCTTGCCCCCAAACACTTCCATTCCCCCTACCCCACATCTAACTCTCTTCAGCCCCTTTTCTACCACACTCTGCAGCAGTGCCCTCTTTGCCATGCCCCCTACCTCTGCCTACCCAGCACTGTCCCTGGATGGACAGACAGTCCAGGATGGGGGCCAGTCACCCTCTTCTATCCACCCCCTGCCATGAGAGTTGAGCTTTAGGGTAGAAGCACACGAAAATGCAACCAGCAGGAGTGGGTGCAGGCCCAGTGAGTCTCATTCTCTTTAAGGCAAGAGGGTTTCTTTTTTTTTTTTTTTGGTGTTTATGCAAATAGGAGCTTTAACTTTCTTTGGCTTCAAGCCTGGCTCCCAATCTGGGGTGAGGGGTTGGGAAGAGCACAAGCTCCAGCTGCCATCACCACAGCCTAAATGTGGTCTCTGCCTCTGATTTACACAGCCCAATCCAGCTGCCCTCAGACAAGGGCTGGGTCCCAGCTCTGAGGAGCAAGGAGAGGGTCAGATTCCTCTGAGGAGATGTGGGGGTGTTCTAGTTTATCTCTCTGAAGGCACCTTCTCTGGTTCCTTCCATAATCTGTCCTCTGTTCCTCTTTCCTTAGAGACTAGCTCTCTCCTCTCTCTGGGGTGGGTGGATTCTCAACACTAGTCTTCCCTGTGGGTTGGTGTGGACCAGGCTTTGTCTGAATGACTGACGTGCCCCTGGAAATGGTTCTTGGCTCCAAGTTTCCATGGAAACCAGGGCAGGCTCTTCCAAGCAGTGTCAGCTGGCTGGGGGTGGGCTGGGGCACTGAGGGCGGAGCTGAGGCTGAGTGCTCCCTGGGCACATGCTTGGCTGGGTGGAGGGGCCATGACATACAGTGGGTGCACACAAGATCCACTTCTGAAAGCCCCCTCCTTCAATTTCTTATGAAGGAGTAAGAGGGACCAAATGCAGCCTCTAGAGAGAGAATAGAATAGCAGTGGTTTGAGGGGAGGGAATATTGGGTCTCCTCCCACCCCTAGCCTCAGACTATAGACCACTTAGCAGCTCACCCTCAATTTAGTTATCCCCACCTAAATTAGGCAGCTGCCGCATTGTCACCTACCAGGCACCATTCCTGCCAGGGTGGAGGTGGGATAGCTTCCCTGGCCAGTAGGGGGCACGTGAGGGGGGTAACCAGGCAGAGTGGTGCTCGCCATGTCACGACCTGGAAAAACACAAAGGGGAAGGGGTGAGGCTAGAAGAGAGGGGGCTGTCTCTATTCATACCAGGGTACTCCATGGAAAGAGGACCCTCGGAGAGGAAAAAACTGTGTGCAGACACATGAAGATACATGTGATGAGCAGGTCCAGGTGTGCCAAGTGTCTAAGTTCATTACCTAAATAAATGTCTGTCATAATGTTAGTTGTATGTTTGCACCTCTGCTCTGTGTAGCTCTCTGTGCATGTATGTGTATATGTGTTTGCCTTTGCTTGTGTCTCTTTGTAGACCAAACCCAAAGGGGGATGACCTGGTTTAACTCCTCCTTCCCAGCAAGACATTTGGCTATGGTCTCTCTAGTAGCCAAATGGACCTCTATTATCTTGCTCATCTCTCTCCTCCCTAACACCCCATCTTTCCTTCAGGCTTAGAAGACACCCCACCACCACCCACATGGTCTGATGGGTCTTTCTTGTTCTCTCCAAGTAATGCTACAGGTGCTGGGCCTGGCAGGTGTGGAGAGCAGAGGCCAGCCAGTGGGCTATCTTGCTGTTAGTGTTTATGGTATTTAAATGATAGAAAACCATCTCTGAAGCAAATCAGGAGCTTTTGAGCCAACAGTGCATCAAATCAAGTTCCAATGAGCAAAATTTGCTCCCCCCACCAACTGCTGGACTTCTGTCCTGGGAGGCCTTTGTTAGCTAGAGCTGGAGGGTGGGAGGCAGGGCTTTCCTTAGTGTCCTGGAATGAAGGCAAAGTCAGTTAATGTTAGGGAAATACTCATGGTCCACAGACACCTCCTCTGGAACACAGCTGCACCTGAGTGGCCTCCCTTCCTTGCCTGTCCCTTCCATAACCATGAAAGGGTCACCACCTCCCTTTGCGCTTTAGCATGCTCCAATCTCTAATGACAAGAATTTGCCTTCTTTCCTCTTCCACACTTCCATGCCCTGAGGACTACTTTATGCTCTCCTGGGTCCCATTCATCCTCTCCAGATTCCCCTTATCTTCCACTTCAGCTAGTGCCACTCTCCCACTCTAGTGCTTCTGTTCAAACTTGGGAAGGCAAAGTATGGCTGGAGAAGGTCAAAGAACTATGCGTAATTGGCCCAGTTCACTTTCTTTTCATCAACTGCATTAATCCCCATCCTCCTGATAGCTATTCCAAAGTCCCCCTTCCCGCTCTCTCTCTCTCTCTCCTCCTCCCCATCCCTTTCCCTCTCTCCCTTCTTCTTTCCCTTGCCCCCCTTTCTCTCCTTGCCAGTCTCCCCTTGAAATTGACCTTGCCTCCTACTTTTCTGAGATGTTTCCTCACCCCCACCTTAACACATCTGAGTGATTCATCCTTCCTTCCCTCAGTATACAGAGATACAACTCCGATTTTTGTATTTCCAGCTGCTTGCTGAACATTTTCATTAGCTGTCCTGCTGTCACGTCAAACCTGACAGGAATAAGAGCTGATTCATCTTCCCCACAATCAGTTCTACCAGTGACCCACTTGAAGACCATCAGACCACAATTATTGGAGTCCTTCTTGACATAACCACTACCCCCCCACAACCGCCATATGAAGTAAGCCACCAAGTGTGGTCAATTTCTCTTAGCAATGTCTGTCACAGCTGTTCCTTCTCATTTCCTCTACCACATCCATAGCTCTGCTCCTAAGACCTGCTCTTGGTTTGCCACAACAGTTTTCCTGCTTGTATTCCCTGTCTCCACATTCTTTCCCCTCCAGTCTCTTTCAAATGTGGCTGCTTGGCTTGTCCTCATGAAACATTGCTCTCATTATATCACGTTCCTTGTAAAAACCATCATTGATTCTCCTCTGTAGGCTACAGTTTGAATCTAAACATTGCCAAGCTTTCACGGCCTCCCAGGTACTCTTCCCCACCCAGCTTTCTCAGTTCTGATTTGTACCTCTCCTGGTTTAGTTTGACTGTTGTTACTGGCTTGTGTGCTGTGAAATCTCTGTGCTTGTGTATCATTTTCGTCTTCTTGCTCATGGTTTCCCTCTCTTCCAGCTTAAGCCTTATTACCCCTATTCTACCCATCAGAGAAGTTTCTCTCTTCTAAAGTTCTATAGTGTCTCTGCTCCATGGTTTACCATATCATTATATTTCACAATGCATCAGCCCTATTGTTTCATATAATGGCTTGCTTCCTCAAACGGATCATAATCAAACCAAAGGTAGGGTCCTGTTTTCTGCACTATTTACACAGTTGAGAACATGGTAGATGCTCAATAAAAACTTGTTGATTATTTTGCTATCACTCTATTGCATTTATAGCCGACTCCAGGTGAGTTACATCATCTTTTGTTTCCTATGTGTTGGTTTCCTTTGAACAGGTAAAGGCTGGGACAAAATGTAAACGGTTGAATCTGCTTTTTCTCTAAAAATAGTTTAAACAATGGATTATGAATTTTTTTAGATTGATTTACAGTGAGGGACTCATATAGGATGACTTATCTTTTATCATGCAATAGAATGATTTTTCCTCTAAACCTGTCTGATAGAGCTAATATCTTACATTTTAAAACTCAAGAATAAATGATAGAGTAAACCTGTCAAACAAGAGATCATTTTGGACTCCCAGAGATATAGAAGAAAGACTCAGTGTTTGCTTTGTTGTGAGTTTTATTTCATTCACTTCTATTATTAATAAAAGGTACACTCTTTTCGACCACTTCTTAGCAGAGTGGGCATGAAGTAAACAATGAGAGCAATATCTATCAATTCCTAAAAAATAGTAATAATATGGCACTTCTTGGTCCAAAAAAACCAAGACAGAAGAAAGTTAGGGAGGATGTAAAGGTTTTGAAACTAGATATACAAACCCAATCCTTCTCGGTCTTGTGATGTTAACTATCTACAAAGCAGCCAGTTAAAGAAATATGCTTCTTTCTTAATAAACAGGAATTTAAATGCATTTGAATTTTGATTTTTAGCTGCATAGTTTCCACAACCTGTCACACATGAATTCCTTGTAATCTAAGGTTTTGTCACTCAAATGCCCTACCTAGCTTCAGAGGAGAGAAAGAAAGGCTAGATGACTGGAAAGGTATTTCCAACTAACCTGGAGTTACCTCTACTGTAATGTTTATTTTCACCAGCTTTTTCTCTTGCAAAATGATAAGGTCAACTTCCAGCATATAGAAACTTTTGTGTGCTGAAAGTCATCCACAGAACTGTTGATTGAAAGACACATTTCCAAATTTTACAAAAAACTGAGAAGTGCTATTCAGACATATTTTTATAGTCAAAGATGTCAGTCTATTTTTTTTCCAAAACGTTTTTTTTTAATTGAGGTAACATTAGTTTATAGCATTATATAAATTTCAGACGTAAGACATTATGATTTGATTATCCGTATTTATCCAAAGAATATGAAAACACTAATTCAAAAAGATATATGCACCTCTATGTTCACTGCAGCATTATTTACAATAGCCAAGATATGGAAACAACCTAAGTGTTCATTGACAGATGAATAGATAAATATGTGTTTTATATATAATGTGTGTAATGTAATACTATGAAATATTGCCATTTGTGACAATGCAGATGGACCTTGAGGGTATTATGCTAAGGAAATAAGTCAGAGAAGAGACAAACAGTATATGATTTCACTCATGTGGAATATTAAGAAAGAAAAGAAACAAACCAACAAGCAAAACAAAACAGAACAAAAAACTCATAGATACAGACAACAGATTGTTGGTTACCAGACATTTCTAAAATGTAAAAGAAGAGACCCATGATGAAGAAAAAGCATGCAAGCTTCCTGGCTTTAAGTGTGCAGCTGTGCTTCTGCAGAGTCTGGAACATCAGTATCACCACAAAGAGATGCCTGTTCAGGACCCCTAAGCCAACAAAGGTGTTCGCCACTGCATAGAAAGCACTCTCAATGGCTTCATTAGTACACAGGTTATACCTGATGAGCAGAAAAAAATTTATCAAATTCTTGCCAGAGCCATATATTCTTCTGGAACACCATTGTCGATAATGGAAAACACATGCTGCAGGAAGTTTTCAAATTACTAAGAGCATCATACCATTTCCTCAGCAGTATTCTTTAAGCAAGCCTCTTTGAGTGTGAGAATATGAATTGGTAATGGAATCTGTGCAAGGGAAAATCAACAGAGCACTGCACCTTGAGTTACTACGGACGGATGACAAATGGGAGTGGAGACAAGCTCTAAAACTGCAAGACAGCATGGTCATGTCCTCAAACAAGCAAAAGCATAGAAAGAGAAGAAAACAGCTACACAGCAGAATATATCAGTTATAAATATGTACTATCCAACAGGAGATAGGAAGCAGTAAAGTATTTGCTTTGCTCTGTCACATGCCACATGTCAGTAACATGAAAATAGCACCAATAATCACAAATGGATAAAATCCCACATATTACAAGAGGATGGGCATTTCATATTGGATACTTGCTTCCTAAGATTACAAAGTTTTAAGGTAAAAGAGGCTTTTGAGATGATCAGTCTAACTTGCTTGATTTAAAGTTGAGCAAATGGAGGCACAGAGAGACATAATGACCTCCCAAAGGCTACAGAACTAGTAATTGACAGAGCCAAAGTGTGAAGCTGTATCTGTACCATACTGCCTTTTAATGATAATGTGAAACCAGATACTTGCCAAAAGAGCTAAAGAAAGGGAAAAGAAGTAATCTGACAAGCAAAATCTCATATTGTCACTGCCATCATTAAGAGGAGACAAGAAAATCGACACAAAGAATACAATTCTGACACCAAAAGACTGTAGCAGAACTCCATCGGATGGTTTATTAATCTCCTTTAAGAGTTTTCTAAAAAACAAAGAGGCTCTTTAAGAAACAGTAGTAGTTGAGAATCTTAAAGTACCCAGAAGTGTTAGAAGCACTGTACTTGATGAGGATATCTTCTCAGTTCAACTACAGAAGTCCCTGAAGATTCTAAAGCCAATTTCTGCAGCAATCACTACATCGGAATCAGACAGTGCACTTTTGTCAGACATTTCTTACCAAATGGGCCAGATCGAATCAACTGTTTTGGAGACTCTAAGTGCAGTTCTTCTTACAAGTACAGAGAAAAGCAAAGTGAAAGACTATTAAGAAATTGGAAAATTTCAGTCACCAGATAGTTCATGCTATTTTGTTAGGACTAAGATTCAAGGACCAAGTTGTATTTCTACTTGCATGTAGACTAGCTAACATTCGTTGAACACCTACTGTATGGTAGGCACTGACCTAAATACTTTCTATGTCTTATTTCATTTAAGTCTCACCTCAATCTATGATGCTGATCTGTTTTTAATCTCCATTTTATAGATGAGAAAATGAAACTCAGAGGGGCTAAGTATTATGTCCAAGATTTCAGAGCTAGTAGATGTCAGAACCTGGACTACAGAACAAACAATATACTCAGTATACCTGGGTAATTATAGAACGATATTCTCAAGTACTATAGACCCAGAAAATAGGTATTTGGTCTAGGAAAGTAACCTGGTATTATGTTAAGCAAATCCTTCCTGTAACAGAACATCTTGTCCCTTCTTGTTCCATGAATGTTTCATGTTTTTCCATTTTCTACAGCAAGGGTTTTTTAATTGGGGTTCCCTGATCCTATAGGACCCCATAGATATGCTTCAGGGAGTCTGTATAAAACCATACATAAGATGTTATAGATATACATATAGAACATCTAGATGATTTTCATCATGTTCTCAAAAGTATTCATGACCCAAAGATTAATTATTGAATTGTACCAATAAACAAGATCATACAAAGAACAGCAAAATATCATGTGAAGGAACAGAAAGGCTTATTCCAAGTAAGGAAAATGTCAGCTTTCTGAAGACTAAGGAAATAATAAAAAGGAAGCCACTAAAGCAGCAGTGACTTTGGCTCAGTGATGGTTCAGACAACAAGACTTATTAGACATAGATTTATACAGCAAAAGTTATATTCAATGAGTTTAGAGATGCTTTTCCTCAGCATCTTTCTCTGAAAATGAGCACTTTCGTTATCTACTTGACACTGTGGAGGACCCTAAGGCCACAAAACATAACTCTTGTTTTACTATCCTATCCTCAAGTTTGTCTGCTTCTCATAAGGTAGCAAAAATAAAGACATTAGATTGCTTCAAGGTTGGCAGTCTGTGGCTGCATTTGACACAAGCATTTATACTACTTCCAAGAATCCACAGTTATTAAATTTGTAATTACTGCCTAAATATACCGTACACTTACATTTAACTATACCAATTATGATCACTTTATGACTGATCCAAGTTACATAACTCACTAAAGTAACAAACTAAATCTGTAAAAGATGCTTTGAAAGGAGAGGGAGTTTTCTTTTTGCATATTTCATTTTGTTTCCTATTTCCCAGGTTTCCAAATCCTTCCAAAAGTTTCTCCTCTAAGGCAGAGATGCCTATGTGAGGGCCCCCAGCCCCAGGCTCTGTCTTGGCCTCACATCTTCCCAACCTGAGGCTTGCCTTCTCTGGGTTCCAGCAGAGGGGACTGTGCTGGCAGCTCAGGGTGGGTGGCTGCTCTGCTAGCTGATTTTGCTTCCCACTGACAGCTGGACTTTTAATTTAGCCCCTGCTATGTCCTAGGCAGGGATGCTGCCTAGATCTGTGTGAGTTCAGTGAGGTCTGCACCAACACAGCTAACCAGCTGGACGCAACTAGTCATGCTGTTTACACTAGCCTTCATCTGGGCTATGGGAGTCTGCTGACCTAGGGCCACACAGGAGAAGACTTCCTTCTACTTCAGCTGGACCATGGATGGAGCTGCAGCCTCAAGATCCTGGGATAAGGCTAGGGAGTATTGGGGAACTTGGTTATCTTCTAGTCTAACTTCCTCATTTTACAGAGGAGGAAACAGGCTCAGAGGAAGAGGAAGACCTTCTAGTCCTCTCCTTTTTTCACTTCCCACGCTGCCTTCCCTCTGGCTCCATTAGCGAATCGCAAATGAAGATTGGAGTTGGGCAGGTGCTGGCACTCCTGAGGCCGGGCTCAGGCTCATTGATGAGCTCAGAGTAAGAGAAGCCCTCGTGCTGGGTGGGCAGAGGTTAAGCCTGTTTGCACAGTCTCCCGATACTCCAGCTCTCCCAGTTCCTCTCTGGCTTTATTTTGTTCTCAGAGAGCACTGAATTGTCAGCTCTAATCCTTCCGAAAGCGCAGCGTTTTTCAGGCGCTCTGTGTAAGTGAAACCCTAATCCCAAGGAAAACGGGCCACTTAAGCTGCTGGAGCATTAGGCTGCTCTCCCAGCCTGCCCAGGATTTCCTCCCACCCCGCCTGCCTGCCCAGCTGCCACCAGGCAGGAGAAGGGAGGATTCCGGGATGCAGGAGCACAAAGCCCTCTTAGAAGTGACAATAGTGGCAAGGCTTGCCTCCCAAAGCTCAGGGTTGAAAAAGTGCTGGTATGTTTGTCCTGAGGCTACAGCTAATGTAGGTGAAGGAAGGATTCTGATTACCCTGTCACCTTGTGGGGAACAGGCTTTCAGGTCTTGCCTAGGTGGCTTTGAGGCCACATGGACATTTTCTGAGCCCTTGGTGTCAATACATACTTGTAACATTCATTGGGACACCACTAATTACAATTTCTGATTATGCAGAAAAGGTTAGGTTGACTGACTTTACTTTTACTTAGCCAACCGTATTTTTTGTAGAAAGATAATAGAGTAAACAAGGTTAGTACTGAGGGATCTGCCTTTTGGAGAACTCTCCTTTGGGACAAACCCAAGCATCTCTAAACATTTACAGCAGTTGAAAGGTTCCCTGTATCCTAGCTAATCATGAAAGCAGTGCTCAGTGTTTTCTACTAGGCAACTCTTCATTAGCCTGAGTTGGCTATTACATAAGCTTAAAATAAAGACAGATCATTGATTTCTTGAAAATATCGTCACTCATCATCAAACTGGCCTCTCTCCCTGATCTCTAAATGAATTGGTGAGACTGCTGTGGAGGACCAAACAGTCCATTTGGCATGCTTGGCATTTGAGTCTCACGGATGGAGGGAAGAAAGGCCCAAGGTAATGGGCCGATTTTTTTTTTTTTTTATGCCTACAGCACATGGTCTTCCTAGGTGGTCTCCCATCCAAATATGACCAGGCCCCGAACCAGGCCCGACCCTGCTTAGCTTCCGAGATCAGACATCAGGCTTGTTCAGGGTGGTGTGGCTGTAGATCATGGACTGTGGCTCCACTGGGGCACAAACCCAGGGCCTTCTGCATGTAAAGCAGACATGCTAACTGCTACACTATGAAACCATGTCTAATGGGCCAAATTTGAACTCAGCTTAGAAGACCATAGAATTACATCTTTGCTAAAATGCCTGGGAATACTTTATACCTTCTTTATCTTCCCCTTGACTCTCCTCCCCTCTACAGCTCCAATAGCAGCCCAAGGCACCTTCTGGGGAGGACTCCTGGGCACTGACATGGGCTTGGGATTGGGCTGGAGATTAGGGTGGTACAGATTTTATTCTGCTCTCTCTTTTATTTGACTCTCCCAGTCCTAGAGTAGATTAATGCCTCATCTTTTCAATACCCTTTTTCTCTAGAGCTGGTGAGGTAAAGGACCAAGGGAAAGGGCCCTGATCCAATGACTCCCTAGGCTGTAGGCCCAGGGCACCCACATTATCTATCAATGTCTCATTGCTATGGAAATGCCTCCATAATTAAATCAGAGCTGATGTCTAGTGGCTGGAGGTCTTTGGGGATGTGACTGGAGGCCTCAGGGATGTGGGGAGGAAACTAGCCTCTTTCCAGGGGGCCTTCTCAGCTTAAATAAATGGTCTAGGCCCTGGGGGTGCTGAGGAGAAGCCCTCTGGCTGGGTTCTTCCTCCACAGTAAAGGGCTCTCTGACTTGCTGCATGTTGATGTTGCCTTAGTCCTCTCCTTTCAAGGTTGGAGAGGAACTCTGATGTCCTAAATTCCTCTAGCTAATCAGGGACTTTGAGTCGACAGACAAAGCGAAGAGCCTCCCAGCCTCCTTCAGAAACATTTCTCAGTCTTTATAGCCCTCTCCTCCCCCAGGGGCTGGCCAAGGGCTAAGCTGTTTGTTTTATGGAGGGGAATGCTGTAACATTGGAAGGGGGTTGTTAACTACAGGAAAGAGACAGTTCCTGGAGGTCCTCAGGACTCCCTGAGTAGGGGGAGGAGGGTTTCCCAGGGCCCACACCTCTCTCTGCTGCTAAAAGGCCACTTCACTGACCATGCCAGATGTGGGCAAGGAATCTGAGCTTCTAAGGGTTTGCAACCCTTTCTCAGAAGATGAGCCTATACTGCTCTCCAAGGCGTCCAGGAAAGGTTCATGTCTTTCCATGGCCCTTGCTTTTCTTTGAACTTTGCCTTACTGCACACCCCCACCCCACCCCCGCTCTAATTTGCCAGCTTCCAGGAAACCAGCATCTTCTGCTCCCTCTTCCTGCCCTAGGTATATCTCTCTTGGGCAGCACCCACATCTCCTCCTGGTTCTTAGCTATGAATTCCTTCAGAGCTACAGACTCTAGGCATTAAGAGAACTTTCTTCCAAGCTCTTAAATAAAACCACCTTCTCTTCACTAGAATGGTGAAGCTAAGAAGGCCTTTTTTTTAACACCACCCCGCCCACACACACATACACACACACTGCCCTTGTCACAGTTCTCCAATGTTCAGACATTTTTCCAAAGTAAAGAGAAGATTTTCTGCTGAGACTTAGCTGTCTAGGAGTTTGGATAAGCAGGAATCAGGCTCTACTTTCAGGGCTACCTGAGGCTCATCTCTTTCCATGGCTCCAGCACCCCAAAACAATAAACTATAGGTGTGGTCTTCATTCTTTACTCTTAATTATCTCCATTATCTCACAATTTTCTGAGCTGTGGTGGGTAAGGAGATGTGGAATTCAGATCTGTGATAAACACAAAACTATACTTCTCTTTTATCTTTTTTTAGCATATTATACATGCTTATTTTATAGTTGCTTTTGGATTGTTTTATGATCTCCAGTTCTTGGGGGTGTTAAACGTCCTATTTATTGCTTCTGCCAACTCTCCCTCATGATAGTCTGTGTTCATATGAGGTGTGTAATTTTTTATAGTGAGCTCTTTTTCTGTGGGAGTTCCAGGTACCCTGGATTGTGGAATGTCTCTGAGAAGGTTTGCCCTTGTTCTTGTTGGAATTTCTGAATGGATTACTATCCTGAACAAATTTTTATGTAAGTTCTTGGCTGGTGGTTCCTGCCATATACTCGTAGTATAAATTTGGACTCTGATTCAGGGTCCGGCTTGGAGTCTCCATCTCTCATGGAGATTTTTCTCCCTTCACTTGCTTCCCTGGGCCATTGGGATGAGTTTGTGTGTTTCTCTCGCATAAATAGTGTTGTCTGCTCTGTTCCTGGCTTTATGCAGAGTAATACTCTGTTCTCGTTTCCTGCTTCTCCTGGACTCAAGGTTATGTCTTCTGTCTGGTACGTTAAAATCTCAGCTTCCCCCAGTTAGGGTTTACCTCCAGTGTGATACCAGCAGTCTCTCATATACTGCTCTGGATTTGAGGTTCCCTCTATTTCTGGCACCAGAGAGTGAAGTTTGGTTGTGTTAACAATTATTGTTGTTATATTTTACCCAGCTGTGTTTTGGTGAGTTTCACCTGCCTTGTTTCTAGACCTCAATCTCATTCCTCTATTATTTCTCTGGGACTAAAGTGAGGGTGGGGAGAGCTACACTTTACAACTTTCTCCCAGTGTCTGGCAGTGATTCCCATCAGAGGCCAGTGAAGCCTGCGCAGTGGACCAGCTCCGGGGACTGGTGTATTTCTTGGCTTCTAGATGGAGCATGAAGAGCCTCTGCACAATTTCTGACTTTTTCCAGCACCACCTTGCTCCACTCAGGCTCCAGGGTAGGGAACCTCCTCTCACCTTCTTGGCGGACTTTCACCAGGTCAAGGGACTCTCTCAATGCTCGGAAGCCTTTCCAAGAGACTTTGGGAATCCCAAAACTCAACAATCCTCCCAGTTCAACATTAATGCCAGTGTCCCCTCATGTTCCTCTATAGCTGCAGACCTGGGCAGGCACAGGAAGGGAGGGGTTGAGGTGAGAAGGTAGTGGGGAAGAGAGGCTCTTTTCTACCAGGGATGGGAGACTTGAAGGAATGAAGGCACCAACTCACAGTCAGAGCCAGAGTCCTCACTGAAGAGGCCCTGACCCAGAGGTCCCTGGGACTACTAAGGACTTAATGGCAGCCCTCTGTGGGGTCCTTTGAAGGGTACCAGACATAGCCAGTTAACCCGAGGAAGCCTGGGGCCACAGTGCCCCCAGCCCATTCTCTCATCTAGCTGGTCCCTTTTTCCTTATCACTTAGGAGCAACTCGGCTCCGTTCCAGACCAGCAGCCTAGAGCAGTGGGCTGGAGAGAAGGGATGTCGCTGAGCTAGAGCAGCCCAGTGGCGGAAGGGAAAGTGGGTGATAAATTTAAATAACCAGCTTGACTTGGCAGCTTGCTGAGTTGTGATGCAGGGAAATTAAAATCTCGGCAGAACTTGCAAACACTACCCAGAAAAATTGGTCTCTCTCCTTGATTCCATGATGGAAGGTGGGGAGGGGAGGCTATCAGGCTGAGCCCCGGCCTTTGGCAGCCACCCTTGCTTGCAATGTGATTAGCTGTGTCCTGGCCCACTGGGCCCCACTCTCCCCTCCACACAATAGTCCAAGCTCCTCTCTCCTCTCAGTCCTGATCTTGTGGAACAGTTGTATCAAGTGGCTGGTGAAGTTTGAAATCAGCCTCTGGTGCCAGGAGGTGGCAGGAATATCAATAAGGTCAGCGCTTCAAGTTGGGCTAGGACATTTCAGGACCAGTTTCCTCGGGACTCATCTTGGAGGTTTGCAGCCTCAGCTGCCTGTCCCCTGGGAAGAAGATGAGCTGGGTGCCTGAGATACGGGGGATGAAGAAGGCTCCCTGAACACCTGAGTACAGGCAAGCCAGGCTGTGGGCACTGGTCGACCCCACCCCGCAACCCTCTCATTTGAGCACATATCTGGCCAGAATCACCTGCCAGAAAGGGCCTCCCTTTGGTATACAAATATAACCAAAAGATTCTCCCACACCCCAGCCATGCTTGGAGCCTGGTTCTCACAGATGCCCATATTTTTCTAGAAGAACTCTTGTATCTGCTCTCCTTACATCACTGCTCACTGCTCCCCACAAAGTCCTGGCCTGGAGGCCAACATGCTGGACCCGCTCCTGAGATGGCCCATGAAGTCTCTGGGCACTGCCCTGTCCCTCACCTTGTCAGTACCTCCAGCAACTTCTGTTTGTCCCCATAATAAACACATCATGAATCATTCATCTTTAATAGATTATGCAAATTAGGAGGACATAAAATCAACAAAGATCAATAACTGCAGCCGTTTAATTGCCAGCAAAAACATTTTAAGAATGAGCAGCCCTTTCTTGGGTAATGGCACCATTCATCCAAATGTTGGATCTTGGCCTAAGTGTAGGAAATTCATTCCCTGCCCCCAGCCCCTCCCACCCCACCCCCCATCTCTCCACACACTTCTCTCTTTTTGGTAATTTCCAGTTTCTGAGTGAGTTTCCCCATCATTACCACTGGTGAACAGCTCCGAATGTTAATGGTTCTGCTTTTGTTACTCCTCGCTTGATTGAAATGTCGCATACAGATTGAGATGTTAGTGCTAACTTGCCACCTGGGAATGTCAAGCTGGGTCTGAAATGAACTTTTCTCACACTTGGATCCAGATGGATCAGCCGGAGATGTTCCCAGGCTGAGCTGGGACTGTTCCAGGGCCATGGGGGTGGGGGAGGCGGGTGGGGGAGGCTCAAGGTGGAAGGACTTTTCTGTACCAGCCCAAGTTCTCCTGCAGCAGGAGCCCTGCCCCAAAGTTCCATCTCTCCACTCCCAGAAAGCTCTTGCCTTCTGGACCATGGCCCTGGGCCCAGGGAAGCACAGCTGGAATTAGAGAAAAGTCTTCTGGGCTCTCTTTTACCTTTGGGAAGTGATCATTATCACTCTCAGCAGACCAGGAGAAAAGTGGCCTGTCCTGAGCCATCTCTCTGCCTATGTCAGAATACCCAGCAGCTCAAAGAGCTTCTGAGTTGGCCTAAGGAGGGCTCATGTTAAGAGCCAGTTGTTTAGCCAAATAGCTCAACTCTGTCTAGCTAGAAACAGCTGTACCAGGACACCCTTTAAAGAGAACCTGGGAAAGCTAATAGGGCTCTCCCAAGCCCCGCCAAGTGGAGGCTAAGTGGCCACTTGCAGCCCACCTCAGGCCTCAGCTGTAGTCAAATCAGCTGCACGTCAGAACCGGGGCCCTGTCCTACAGCAAGGCTAGGCCTGCTCCCTGTCTTTGCCACCAACTGCGATGCTAGCTGCTTGCAGCCCTGCTGCTGGGTCCCTAGGCCGCCTCTGCTCGCCTTGCTCGGCAGGTAACGCCTCAGTGTCTCCCAATCCCCACTGAGACCTTTCTCAATCATTCTGTCTCCTAAGGAACAAACGGCACATTGGCTTTAGTGTCTCCAGAATAATTAGGTGAATTTTAATAACACCTCAATGTGTGTCTCTCCCACTTGGGCACTTCCCTGGCCTGGAAACTCTTCTGTAATGACAGGTACCTTCCACAGCTGGCAGCTCTGAGGCCTAGAGCTTCATCAGCTGGGCCCCTCACTGCGTCACACCTCGGCCTTCTTCCGCTCTAGCTGCCTCTGCTGCTCCTAATCAATGGGAGCCCCTGGATTTGGTGCCCCTTACCCCTGCGGGACAGGCCTGACCCTGCCTGCCTTGAAATCAAGCCTTGGTCTCTGTAATTTCTCTAGGAAGCAGGAGAAGGGCTGAGATAATTGTGCTTATCTATAACCACAGAGCTGGATATCATGTCCTGAAGCCCAAAGCCACAGTGATCCAGGCTGCCCAGAGGGAGAGGCAAGCAGGTTCCCAGCAGCCTTGGGGAAACAAGGGCATGGAGGCTGGACACTGGGCTCTCATGCTGTCTATTTACCCTCTATTTACCCTCTGCCTTCTCCTGCACCAGTCCTAGCAAGAGGCTAATAATTCTGGGCGCGTTGGTGGAGGCAAGCAATGAAAGGCAAGGAGAGAGGCAAGAGGATGGGCAGAAAGAACCACCAACAGCTCCCTTTTCAGGCTGAAGCACACAGAGACCCTGATCACAATTTTCCCTCTTCACATCTATACACATCTATCTATTCAGGAAGCACCCTGGTTTTTGGAGGCTCACTCTCTCTACAGATATCATGGCAGGGGGCCCACTTGTCACACTAGGCCCCAGATGGCATGGGCTGAGGTGCCCCCACCAAAAGCTGTGCCCCACCCTCCTGGAAGCCCTCTTACCAGTCACAACGGGGTATGTCTGCGTGCCTGACACGTTGCTGCCCAGCTCGGGGTTGGTGGATGCAGATAGACTCGATTTGACTTCATCAAGCCCAGGGGTCAGGGCTGGGAGGGAGTACTCGTTCCCCTGGGAAGAGAGAGAAAAGCGACAGCTCTCTATTGATGCACACACGGAGAAAGGACTCCGTGTGCAGATGGGGAGGAGGACCAAGGGCTCCCAGACAGGGTGGAAGGAGATGGCCAGGCAGAAGGAGGGCAGAGTGGGAGGGGCGGGCTCAACAAATGATGGAGAGTTTGGTGTGGGTGGGGGCAGACCTGACTTGTGAAGCTGAGGTGCAGCCTATACATTATCGGTGGTTATCCCAGCACCCTTTACATTTCTGTAGCAGTTCCTGCCTCAGAAGCCCCAAGGGTGGAGTGTAGCAGTGAGGATTCCCCTGCTGAGAGGCAAGGGGTATTTTAAGAAACCCCTGGGGTCGAGAGCCTTGGGGAAGAGGAATGAACCATGACATGATGGCAAAAGCGGTAGCTGGGGGAAGGGCCTAGTGGCGCCTCTAGCCTGGCACTGCTGGGCTGGCTGAAAGGGTGCTGGCGCCCCTTTTTTAAAAACAAACAAAGACAGCCCCACGGGCCCCTCGATCTCTGCCTGTGCACTGGGGTATGAAATTGGGGAGGGGGAGAGTCCACATGGCTAACAGAAGGGTGGGAGGGGGCCAGTCATTGACTCTGAAAGGGTGTCCTGCCTGAAACACTCTGGTAATTGCCTTTTTATTGCAGCCACCACCAAGCCAGACCCCAGAGCTGGGCAGGCCAGGAGCCTGCACAAAGCAAGAAAAGTTGCTCTGATTAATATTACGTTAAATTAAAACTGATTTTCTGCTCTTTCGGGTTCGTTTTTTTGCCTTCCGCTTCCTGGCCCCCCCAGAGGACCCCCTCCCCTCCCTGGCTAGACGGGATTGCCTCGTCATTTCCAATTCCTTCTCGTATTGATCTTCCTGTAGAAATCAGTTTTGTAATTAGCTGCAAATTAGGCCTTCTACTGGGGGTGAAGCTGCCCCCTGATTTATCACCAGAGTAATTCGCTGTGATCGGAGAGAAATTAAAATGAACTCAATTAGGCTTCGGATTTGCTTTATGGGCCCTGCTCTGAGTTTCAGGGGGAAAAATGACTGTGCTGGTGTTTAATAGTCTAATGAAAGTAAATAAAGGTTATTCATTGTAATACAGCCGGGGACTCAGGGAGGGTGCACCAAGCTGCCCGCCTCGGCCGGCTCCTCCTTTGTTGGTTTATGGCTCAGGGCACCTTAAAAAGACTTTTGATTTTTGTTTTATGAAGACAAACAGCTTATAGGATAAAAGGACAGGTGGAGAAAAAGGCGAGTGGCTGTGAGCTGTTGAGTCCTAGAGTGGAACTGTGCTGTGTGGAGCCAGCGGGGCTGTGCTGGTGCGCGTGTACTTGTGTGTGCATGCGCCCATGCGTGTGTGCTAGCAAAGTGTGTATCTGTTGTGGTTGTGGGCCTGGCCTGGGTTGTATGTGTAGGAGAAATGAGCGTGTGATCTCATGTTTGAGCATTTGCACTGAGGTGTGGGTGGACGGAGTGCTGGAGGGTGCCAAGCTGGTGGTCTGGGGGAAATGCTGTGAGTACGGGCTGTGGCAGGCAGGGAGCAGCTGGGTGGTGGTGGCATGTAAACATGTGCACACAGTAAATGTGAGGAGTTAGGAGATGTGTTTCCATGTTGTGTATTGTGCAAGTGTGCTACGGGCTGTGTCCCATGCTGTGTGTTCTGTACTATTCTGTATCTGTAAGAAGTACTGTGTATGAGGCGTAGGCTGTCGGCCTGCCTGGGGTCATACTGGATCAGGGAGCAAGAGGCAGACTCAGCTGGGCAAGAAGAGTGCCGTAGGCGTACACAGACTTTCTATAGGACCCTGGGGGCATTTAGGCAAGAGACACAGCAAAAGGACATTTCTGAGTACTCTACACTGGAATCAGGGAATGGCAGGGCCAGAGGTCCTGTAAGATCATAAATTCAAGCGCTTCATTCTATAAATGGGAAAACTGAGGCTCTGAAAGGGTAAGACTCACCAAGGTCATTCCTGCACTAAGAACTCACCATTTCTAACTACCATACACTATAATGATGTGTTCTAACTCTACTGTAATGTCCTGTGTGAGCCTGTTCACACGGCCCACACACCGTGCACCCATGTGTAGCATATACACTGCTGGGTGTGTACATGGCTGATCCCTGTGCTCATTCTCCAGAGGCCAGTTCTGCTCAGTTCCTTCCTACTTCTTCTCACCTGTTCTGATTTGATGTGCTCTGATGCCTGGAAGACGTCAGGGTAGGAAGGACGCTCAAAGACCCGATCCAAAGCTTCCAGCTGCTGCTGGGTGAAGGTATCAGCTCGCAAGTGCTTCCGCAAACTGTCCACGCCACTCTGGGAGTCTCCATTGGGGACTGAGCCCTCGGACACATCTGGAGGACACATGGACACTCAGGGCATCAGCAGAGGTTGCAGAGGCACAGAGTAGGGCAGTGGGCAAAGGGGAGGCACCTGGCTTGATCTCTAGGGCTTTGTACCTGTACTGGGACCCCTTACTTTCAACTTTGAGGCTGGAGGGGCTGGCCCAGAGTCTGGCCATGCCTCAGAGCTCTGGCTGAGGAAGCCAGAACCTCCGAAGGACCTAGGAAAACACAAGGAATTTGTCCCATCATGAAGGGCTGGAAGGACTAACAGAGGTGGAGCCAGAGAGCCTCCCAGGGGCCATCTCCCCTGAACCTCCTCCTGTCCCCTGGCCAGGGTTGGCCTGGGGAAGGAGCTGGGTGTCTCTGATCTGCATTACCCAGCCTGTGGAGAATTGAACTTGGCTCTGAGATAAATTTCAGCTCCACCAACTCCTAGGGTGGAAAATCATCAAATCTCTGAGGTTGAGTGTAACATGGAGACTGGGAAAAGTAATTAACTTTCCCACCAAGGGGGAGGGGCCTGAAGCCAAGCTGAGGTATTCTGTTTGCTTTGGGCAGGACTGAGACTAGAGCAGGAGGACAGCAGGTGGCAGGCAGGTGATCAGTAAAACACTAAAGACTGAAGATGGGGTCTTTGTGGATGCTACTGTGCCCAGGCCACCCTGCTCAGCTTCTGTCCCTGATCTGTACTCTCACTAGGCCTCCACTAGATACTAGTTCTTTCTGCAGGTGTCCACAGGGACTGAGACTTGCTCCATGAAGGAAAGACCGCGGTGGTGCCACACTAATGCACACTCCCTGAGGCCAATCCTGTCCACGTCCTGCCCAACCCAGGCTTTCTTACCATTCCCCGCACCAATACCCCAGGCCTTCCCTCCTGTCGTGTCCACTGGAATTTTCATAATATACAGTAAGCCAAGTGCTTGCTCTGCCACCTCTCCCTGAACACCCACCCTACAACTATCCTGGACCAGAGCTGAGTCCTCCCCAGCCACAGCTTGGCCAAGACCAGATGGAGAGCCTTGGGCCTGGGACCAGCTCATGCTGTAGTCTCCAGGGTCTGCCTCTGGGACTGTTATATATATCAGTTTATAGGTGATTATGTGATATGATATAATCAATATTGCATTATATACAGTAACACCGTACAGTATCATTTGGGAGACCGTAGAAAATATTACATATTGATTAACCTCAACCTGCAGCTATTCTCTCTTGCTTTCTTGCTGGCTTCCCAGACGAAGCATGGGGGTCTGTTTTTCTAATGGGACCTCTTGTCTTTCCTCCACTCTATTCCAGAGGGTGTGGGAAAGCAAAGAAAGTGTGTGTGTGTGTGTGTGTGTGTGTGTGTGTGTGTGTGTGTGT